>OVAN01008659.1:0-17874 GCA_900406275.1 Anastatica hierochuntica | reverse complement strand
GGTCGATGGCTGCCTACTTGGGCAGTTTTGATGGCCTTTATCTCCTCTTTGCTATCTTTTTGATCTCATCTTCTCCCAATACTTCTAGCCTTTAATTCCCTTTGAGTCTTAGCTATTTTGGCTCCTAGAATCCATCATTTCAAGCTCTCAAAGTGCTCTCCAAGGTTGTACCTACAAATCCAAGAAAGATGGAAGCAAAATGCAATATGAACCTAAACTAGACTCAAGACTCTAAATGATGCATTCTAAAGCTAGTATGCTTATTTACAACCTAAATATGAATGAAAACTAAGCTAAAACACACTAAAAGATGAATGAAATTGTATGTACATCATTATTTATAAAGGAACCAATACTTTTGAATGGTATTAAATAATTAGCATGCACTAAATAGACACAAGTTTTGATAAGTTCACTGAGCCAAGGCGGTCTACTTTTGAAGCCTCCTTGAACTCAGTTTGTCAAAGATTTGGTTCAGGTGATGTAACAAGCTTTTGGAATCAAAATCTACCTATGGAAAGACTACTAGATGCGCAAGTAGAGCAATCATGCATAAAGATCAACCGAGACAAAGACTAAACGAATCCTTAAAAAAATACTAGCATCTCACGAATACATGACCTCTTTGAGAAGCCTGCAAACCTAGCTAATGAACTACTCAGACATGGAGCATGAAAATAAGCAAGCAATCAATGAGAAAAACATTATTAAATAGATCAAGAGTAAAGAAATCTTCTCTATGACAAAGTATGGAATGGATCTCTCTCAAGAACACTTCGAAACTTCAAGAACAAAATAAGAGAACTCTCAAAGCTTTTGATGGCTTGTAACTCTCTGTAAAAATCGTGTTTCTCTCTTTCTAAAGGCTAAAACAACTTATTTATAATAATAGGGTTTCCTAAGGCGTCCTCGGTTATGTCGGTTCTTGCGGAATCAAATTCGTTTAAGCGAACCAAAAGTTATGACTTGAAATATGTCTTTGACCATGAAATATCTCCATCACCCGGTCTTAACTTCAAATGTTGCTCCACTTGCTTCCTTTCCGAGACAGATTAACGTATCTTGGCTTAAACGACTTTAACTCTTCGGTCACAACTCCAAATAACTTCAAACAACTTGCATATGAAAGCTAACACAAAATTCCAAAGTCAGACCAGATCAATCAAATGAAAGGAAAGTCTTCGTTCATGATGATCTTTCTGATGCTGAGAATCTGTCCACATTGGTAAAATACAAAACTCAAGTGTTTGAGTCTTTATCTTCATGATTCGTCAATGAAACTTGCCTGGTAATATGAATGAGGTCCAATTAGCACATTTCTCCATCATTTTTGATGATTTAACCTGATTAATCCCTAAAATCACAAATAAGAGAAAACTATCTCTAAAGGTCAAAAAAGCATTAAAAATCTGCAAATAAGTACGTAAAAATCCAACTAAAAACGGTAAAATAATAGTGTTATCACTAAGCTTACATAAAAGTAATGAGGTCTCCACATTATTAAGTCTTCAATTGATGATAACAGGATATGTCTTGTTAAGACCAAGAAAAGCATAACGAAGTCCCATTGGAAGCTCCTTGAGCTCGACCTTAGGGGCTTTTTGTTCACTCCAAGGGTCGTGGATCTCTTTAGGACTAAGCTTAGGGGCTGCTTGTCCAGCGTCTTTATCTTCTAAATCCACAAATTCTTCGGATTTGTCATGACCTGTAGCAGAATTCAGTGTTTCAACAAACCATTATGCAGAACTTCTGACGTATCCATCTTCATCTTGGATTTGAGTTAAAGTTATCTCCAAGGGATCAACTAGAATGAGTTGCTCATAGATTTCTCCAAACAATTCAACCAATTAACCCACCCAAATGGCGTGTCAATCAATTGTTGGATTTTACTGAGACTTATCAATTTCAAAATGCATTACTAAGTCTCCAAGATGTAAATTGATCTTTCCTCCTTTTACACCTATGATTGCTCCTGTTGTAGCTAAGAAGGGTCATCCAAGGATGATAAGATCCATATATTCCTTATCCAATTCGTGGGCCACAAAGTCAGCAGGCACAAGGCATTCACCTATCATAACTCGTATGTTAACAACATCACCATTTGGACGTTTCACTAACCGATCCGCGAAAACCAATTGGATCTTTGTAATTTTGAAACTTGTGATGCCAAGACGTTTCGCTACTGAAAATGGCATCAAATTTTTACTTGCACCAACGTCACAAAGAGATCGTTTGAAGGTTGTACCTTCAATCTCACAAGAGAGTACAAAGTTGCTCGGGTCTTCTAGTTTCTCGGAAATATTGCCTTGTAAATCAGTGTTTCACTCTTTACTAATAATCATAATTCCTTCTTCTAGACTAACATTTCTGGTCATGACAATCTTCATATATTTCCTCAAGGCTGGAATGATCATACAAACATCAACGAAAGGAATTCTTACATTCAGTT
This sequence comes from Anastatica hierochuntica, assembly GCA_900406275.1. Classification (NCBI taxonomy): domain Eukaryota; kingdom Viridiplantae; phylum Streptophyta; class Magnoliopsida; order Brassicales; family Brassicaceae; genus Anastatica; species Anastatica hierochuntica. The sequence goes on along the minus strand of OVAN01008659.1, from coordinate 15,425 downwards.
GGCTTACAAGGTCCTTTAGTTTTGCTTGTTCTTTTTCTTTCTTAGGCTTCTTTAAAGCACTGGGATAAGGTATTCTATGCTTGTAGACACGTGGTGAAGGAGGTGGATCTTCATCTTCTTTCTTCGACAGCTTTGTCCCTTTTTTCAGTTTCTTCTTCAAGGCTAAAAACATAGGCTGATCCTTCTCCTGAAGGTTCTCATGCATTTTGACTTCATCAAGCTCCTTCCTACTCCTTAATTGAATGGCAAAAACGTGCTCTTTCCTTGGATTAGCCTCAGGTTGTAAATGAAAAAAATTGGATGATTTCTTTAAAGAACTAGCAATGTTGGCAACTTGAATATCAAGATGCTTTACATTTGAGGAGAGTGTGTCAAGCATATCTCTAATTTCTAGCTGAACTTGGCTTATCTTAAAATGAGTTCCTTTTTGAATATACCTTATCTCATTCAATAAGTCATTCACCATTAATTCAAACTCCCCTCTTTGATGTCTTCAGAAATCAGGTTGTGAATTATTACCGAAATTGGACTGTTTATTCGATCCATAGAAACCACCTTTATTAGCCTTAGTATACTTTTGTTCGAACTTGACATATGCTCCATGAGGAAGGTTTTGATAAGTGTAAAACCTCTATTGTGGATGAATTCCATTGTAAAACGCTCGGTTATATGAATTCAGATTTTGGCCTTCTATGAGATTAATCGATTTTTCTTGAAGACTTCCTCGAAATTAATCAAATTGACATGAAAAGACTCATTGTCAGCCTCTTGCATGCCTTCAAGAGCTTGTTGAGGTCGTGTTTCCTCTGTATAAATAGAAGAAATCATCTTCTTACCCTCTGAAATATGAGGAGTAGTGGTTTCCGCATTGATTGCCATGATAGTTTCTTCATAGCTTGGCATACTCTTGCAACAGCTCTTTGCAAGTTTTTCAATCAAGATTCTCGCAGCTTCTACTTTTTGATTCACAAAACTACAATTTCTTGTGATGTCCAACGAGAATTTGTACTCGCGTCTTACTCCTTCATAAAAATATTCCACAGACATGCTTTAGAAAACCCATGTTGTGTGCATTCTCTTGTGTAGTCTTTGAATCGACCCAAAGTTTCATGGAAAGGCTCAATAGGTCCTTTTTGGAAATTGGAAATCTTGTTTAGAAGAAGTAAAGCTCTCCTCTTTATGAAGAATTGAGCAAGAAATGCTCTCTTGAAATCATCCCATGTAGTGACTGAATTCGGTGGGAGTGGCTTTACCCATCAAAGTGCTTTCCCTGCTAGTGACAAAGTGAAAAGCTTACATCTAAGAAAATCTTGAAAGACTCATTTGATGTTGGTGGTATTGCAGAGGTATTCAAAAGAGTCTACATGGTCCAAAGGATCTTGAGGAAGACCTTAGAACTGTTGCTTAGATATCAAAGTGATAAGCTTTGGTTTGATTTCAAACTCCTGATCCGAGTGAATAAGAGATTGAATTGTTGTTCGGTTCAACAATGGAAGATCATGAGAGTGGCTGAGAAGTGCTGGAGCTGGAGCATATGATGCAATATGGATTGAGCACAGAGCTGTAATGGAGTTGAGCTCAAGTGAGGATGAGTTTGAAGATGGAGAAGAGACTGATTCAAATCATATTGCAGTCCAAGATCCCATCGAATTGTCTAAGGGTCCAATTACGAGATCCCAGACTAGGAGGCTGCATAATCGAATTCAAATGTTGGTTCACTCTATACCAAGTTCGAATTCAATTGAGGAGCAAAACCAAGCTGCGACAAAGACAATCAATTATTCGGTTTTTATGGTTCAAATTTAGACTCATATTTTAATTAAAGTCTGGTTTGTTTTTGGGTTTGGTTTAGCAACAATTTAAGGGGTTTTAATTTAAGTTAATGTGGGTTTAATATTGGTTTGGGTTTGGCGAAATATGGGTAGGGTTTTTAGGTTAGAATTTTCGCACCCTAGGTTAGTTTTTTCTATTTAAACTATGTTATGCAGACTTTGATATTCAGTCATCGTTTTTAATAAAATCTCTTCCACAAAGAAACTGTGAATCCCTTGTTCAGGCTAGAAAAATCATTTCTTACAGAGTTCATTCTCTAACAAGTTGATGTCTTTAAGATCGAATAAGAAGTTCATTCACCTGATCTAAAGACCTTTCTCTTCTATCTCTCATAAACCATCGAAAAACCTTCCATCTTATCTCGAAAATAATACAGAAAAACAAACAGAAAATCCTTCTCTTGTTTCAGCAAAAATCAGGGACTAAAAACCTCCCTAAGAGAACGAGGAACTAAGAACCTCCCTCCTAAGAGTGCATCAGGTGGTATCAGAGCACTGAAGCAAGAGATCTCTGCAAAAAAAAAACAGCAAAAATCGAGTTCTATCTCTTCTAAAACCCTCGATTTGTTTTTCTGATTTCTGGGAAACACGTCTTCTTTTTCTATCTCAATCTTTTGCAGAAGGTTTTTAGATATCGAATAATCAAAACTGAAAAAGCTGAAGAGAAATCCAACTTCTTGTGGTAAAGGGATTGCAGCTGCAATTTCCGCTACAAGTTTCAACTTTCTGCAAAACGAATTCTTAAAATCCCTTTCTCTTCTCTTTGGGGTGGTGTTTGGATTCTGAAAAGTTCGATTTTTTTTTCTCTTTTGAGCTTGGGATTCACGACAGAAAGAGACATAAACTGATCTGAATTTTTAGCAGAAAAATCGCGAAAAACACTTGAGAGATTGTGAGACTTTGGCTATTAAATCTAACACTTTTGTTTAAGTAATCTTCGCAGGAAAAGATGTCTGATCGTGAGCCTAAAGCTGCTTTCCCTGTTAACCTTAACAAATTGCAGATGGAAGCTTTAGTTTCTGAAATTGTTAAAAGATTAAAAACTAACGATCTAACCAATTCTTCTATCATTGATCAAAGTGCGCAGATTTCGCAGGTTCAGAAGGATGCTAAGAGCAAGAGGAGGAGTGGCTTAAACGACCATGATGGTTATTTAGAGTGGGAACAGAAAATGGAACTTGTTTTCGATGGCCAAAATTATTCAGAGCGAAAGAAGGTTAGATTGGCTACGATCGAGCTTTATGGTGAGGCCCTTCAATGGTGGGAACAGCTTGTTACTACCAGAATAAGGACAGGGGAGGCACAAGTTGTATCCTGGTTTGAGCTGAAAAACTTCATGAAGAAACACTTCGTTTCTGAAAATCACAGCAGAAAACAATCTAGACAGCCAAGGACGTCTCCATCACCTAAGCAAAGATGTCCAATCAAACGTCTTTCCTCAGAAGTTTATAGTCCAAACCATTGTAACAAGCAGAAAAAGAGGTATCAGAACATGAATTCTCTCTTTTCTCTCCTTGGATTGAATTTATTTTCAGTAATGCTTATGATATACTAACCTGTTTTGAGCCGGAGAAACTGAGTAGTCTTGTTTCAGTGTCTCAGATTGTAGAAGAAAATGCAGCAGAAGAAGAACAGAGGAGTTTACCACAAGAAGAAGTGTTAGAGCAGCCAAGAAACATTGAAGTAGAAAGAAGTGCTGAGTCATCCTCGTCTAATCTGCAAGAACGTGAAATTTGTTTCCAACAAACTCCAAAGCAACAAACTCGAGGTAAATATCTAGACTCCAAGAAACGAATGAAACCTAACTTGTTATCTTTAGGTGCAGAACAAAATTTTTTGAGGTCTACAATATGCAAAGATTGGGATTACAATGAACCAAAATTGAATCCTTCTGATGTTGTGATACAACAAGCAAACCGAGTAAGCTGCCTAGAAAACAGATTTGACGTAGGAGCACTCCGAGTAGCATATCTCTCCAACCAAAAAGAATTAGTAAAGAAACTCAATTTTTATGAAAACCTTACTCTTAATAGCATCTTTATTAACTGGATTCATAATAACGACTGCTCAGACCAGAAAGTTATGAATTTTACAAACTGGTCGCATTTGATTGTTCGCGATCTGGACATATCACGCTCCAAGGAGCACTCCGTTCAAACCAGAGGGATTCAAAGAGTGGATCAACTAGTTCCAGATTCTTAAGTCATCAAGGAAACACGTCAAACAAGTTTGGTGCAAAAAGCAATTATGAGATGAAAGATATTGATCATACAAAACAGGTCATTCTGCGCTTGCCTAGTTTTGAGACTTCCAAGTTTGAAACATTTCAATCCAACATATGGCGACCAGATAAGTTCTCTAAGATATTTGTTTATGTATTTAAAGATTATTTTATCTTTGAATACACAGATATGAGTCGTTTGTCTTTGTCAAGAGAGTCGAATGCAAGTGTTAGCAAAGCCGTGAAACGCTCAAGAAGAATCTATAAGCGAGAGGAAGATGAGCGACTCAAGCCACTTGATGTGGACCAGGAAAAGCATCAAGACGTCAATTACTTCATACTGATCAAAGAAGCACCACCTGATTCAAATCTCAAGCCAAAACCGAGCAAGAACATTTTCGGAATAAGGCTCTTACTCTATGATTATTTCGCATGTGTTATCTTGTTCTTTGATTATGCAGATTTGAGATATGCATCTGAAATCATAGACATGACCAATGACAATGCTTTTCAGCTTGATCAACGAGGTAAGTATTCAGTTACGTCTACTTTCTCCCTTGCTGATTTAATTCCTCTCCATGTAGATGATGCGGATTTGAAGGCCAATCGTTTTAAAGGAGGAGAGAATGATGCAATATGGATTGAGCACGGAGCTGTAATGGAGTTGAGCTCAAGTGAGGATGAGTTTGTAGATGGAGAAGAGACTGATTCAAATCAAATTTCAGACCAAGATCCCATCGAATTGTCTAAGGGTCCAATTACGAGATCACAGACTAGGAGGCTACAGAATCGAATTCAAACGTTGGTTCACTATATACCAAGTTCGAATTCAACTCAGGAGCTAAACAAAGTTGCGACAAAGACAATCAATTATTCAGTTTTTATGGTTCAATTTTAGACTAAGATTTTAATTAAAGTATGATTTGTTTTTGGGTTTGGTTTAGCAACAATTTAAGGGGTTTTATTTTAAGTTAATTTGGGTTTAATATTGGTTTGGGTTTGACGAAATATGGGTAGGGTTTTTAGGTTAGAATTTTCGCCCCCTAGGTTAGTTTTTTTTCTTCTATTTAAACTATGTTCTGCAGACTTTGATATTCAGTCCTCGTTTTTAATAAAATCTCTTTCATAAAGAAACTGTGAATCCCTTGTTCAGGCTAGAACAATCATTGCTTACAGAGTTCATTCTCTAACAAGTTGTTGTCATTAAAATCGAATAAGGAGTTCATTCCCCTGATCTAAAGACTTTTCTCTTCTATCTCTCATAAACCATCGAAAAACCTTCCATCTTATCTCGAAAATCATATAGAAAAACAAACAGAAAATCCTTCTCTTGTTTCAGCGAAAATCAGGGACATAAAACCTCTCTAAAAGCACGAGGAACTAAGAACCTGCCTCCTATGAGTGCATCAGCATAGCCTTAAGGTTGAAGTAATTGCGCAAGACCTAAGAGGTTCGACTGTCCTTGTGGCTCTCCTAGTTGTGGCAACTCTCGAAGAGGTTGACTAAGCTGCCGGTCATCTTGAAGAAACGGATGGTCGTGCATATTCTCGTCCATCCTTGGCTCCATTATGTCCTCCAAAGTAACAAAAACAAAAACAAAAACGAAAAAAAAGTAAAAAGAAATAAAAGAAACAAAAGAAAAGTCTAAGACTAAACTCAAATCAGAAAATCGTAGGCAAAGAAAGTCCCCGACAACGGCGCCAGAAAACTTCATGGGGTAAAAGTCTTCACCCAAAACGAGTATAACTCAGCTGGAAGTGCACAACGGTGTGGTATTATTAAGGGCATCGATCCACAGGAGACTAAGCTTAAACAAAATATGATTTTTGGGCTTTTGGTTACTAAACTAAATGGAACAGCAAGTGTTGGGGTAATTTTATTCGCTTAGCGTCTGGCTATAGCTTGACCAAGGAGACATAAACAAACTCCCTAGTTGAATTTGTAAACCAAGACCATCGCCGAGGACAAACCACCAAGCCAAGGTCATAGTCGAGGTAGAGCGAATATTCCCCTTATACGATTTAAATCTTAAGAGATAAGAACAAATACCTTAATGAATTATAGAAATTTTCCTTATTGTCTAGATAGACTCGAAAAGAGAAGTTGTCCATAAAAAATATTGAAATAATCTTATTCGAAAAGTATAAATACAAGGGAAAGAACCCTAGTTCAAGAATCATAGACTTTATAAACAAACACATACATTGTAATCGATATTTTTGAACAATAATCAATAAGAATCTTTTCACATCTCTTTGATTCATCGTCCAAACCCTTTGTTCTTGTACTTCTTCGTCGAGGATCACCAAAAAAACCCCCAAACAGATTGGCGCTAGAAGGAGGGGGAGATTTCAACAAGAATAAAAGAACGAAGATAAGCCAATCAAGCAGCTCCTCCGAGCCGAAGAATCGAAAAAACCTCGAATCCACGTCCGAGGAAGTACCTGCAACTCAACTTGAGGAGGTAGCACCCGAAACAGCTGACGACGCAGCGATTGCGGCAAAGCTTCAAGAGTACGAGCTGATCGCGGCAAAGCTGAGACAGAACGAAGCTCGACTAAAGGAGCTGGAAGACAAGAACGTAACTCTCAAAGCTTCGGCGGCAGAAAAAGATGCTCATACACCCAACGTTGACAACGAAAATGACGAAAGGTGTGCTAGGTTCAAAAAGAGAGTCCCATTGATGCAGCCACTAGACAAAACACCGACGAAAGTCGCTAAGGAGGCTCGAACGCATCAAACTTCAAGCTCAAGGCTAACCCGAACCCTTGGCTCTCACCATCATAACCATCCTAGCAAATCCCACGAGGAAAATGCTAACGAGGCCCTTGGTTTATAAGCATATTGGCGCCAAGGCTAGAAGCTATAAAGAATATGATGAAGCGTCTGCCGAGAGTAGCTCCACCGATTATCAAGAGCGCTCCCAATTCCTACGCGGATACGCCCTTAGCGAAGTCCCTGAGAGGTTCGCTTGGTTGGTCATTACACTATACGATAGGACCAGTGATCCAAATACGCACATCTCGCAGTATTGCCAACGCATGCTCACCGTCCCTATCAGCTATGAGCACTTGAAGGTATGTATGTGCAAAGGATTTGGAGCAACCCTCACAGGCCCAACACTAATGTGGTACTCTAACCTGGCCAATGACTCCATTGACTCCTCCGTTACGCTAATAGATCGCTTCATAGAGCAGTTCGCTAGCAGCCAAATTGTAAGATGCACCTCTGACAATCTCTAGCGAATCAAGCAATGCCCAGACGAGAGCCTGAAGGAGTACCTCCACAGATTTAACAAAGAGAAAGTGTTGGTTCCTAACTGTGTCACCTCCACGGCCATCTCAGCCTTCAGACAAGGATTGTTGTTCGACAGTGACCTATACAAGGACCTCATAAAATATCCCTGGTACACTATGGAGGATGTATTGTCCAAATCTTGTGCCCAAATTAAATGGGAGGAAGACGCAGCCTATCAGGCCCAACAGGCGCACAAAAACAATCCCAAGGTGCATGGTCATTCAAAGACCACCAGGGAAGATAAACCTAACACTAAATCTGACTCTGAAAACTCCATGAAAGATTGCTACAAAGGATGGACGAAGCCATTAGCGAAAGCAGAGCACGAGAAGTATGTGCCCATGACCTGTCCCGACATGTCCAACATGATGATATCCTCAGCTGAAATAGTGACCCAACTGGGACACTTTTCAGGAAAAGTCAAGTGGCCAGTTAAAATGCGGGCCCCTCAACATATGAGAGACAAATCCAAATGGTGTGATTTTCACAGCGACCATGATCACCTAACGGAGGATTGCTTCCAAATAAGGTTCAAAGTGAATGAATTTCTCAGGAAGGGATACCTACGAATGTTTCTCTCGGACAAAGCAAAGGCGCTCATTCACGAACAGACCAAGAATGACATCCCATGGGGCAAAGGCCTGACTCGCCAAGGCAAGATCATGTCATCAACTTCATCACCGTAGGAGAAGAGGTAAGCGGAGTGACAATCTCTGCTGCTAAGAGAAGCACTCGCGCTGCCAAGATCCACCACGCAATAGATACCATGGCAACTAACAATCTCTGCTCCTTGAAGACTTCGGGTTCACGTTTGTGAATGGCCCATCAGCAATGAAGTCCCAAACGACATTGATTCTGTTCCAATGAAGGAACTTAGCTTCTTCTCCTTGTGGTAGATATTATGCCTCACAAACTTCAAAGAGACTCATTGAGTATTCCTTATCTTTTATATTGAAGTTTAGGCACTCATATCTTGCCTTTGGCCGTGATGGTGCATTGTAGATAATCCTCATCGTGGCAAGAAAATCCTTCGCCTCTTGTTCATAGAGGGGTTCGCTCATATCAATCAAACATCGGAGATTCATTCCTTCAAGGAGATAGCGTACTTGTTCATCAAGCCTCGTGCCTTGCAATATCATTTTTCCATGAATTTTGTAGGAAAAAAGTTTATTTCCTCAAAGAATCTCCTCTCCTCCCTCTCTTCCTCACTCCAATGGGCATATGTGATTCGTAATGGTCGAGGTGGAGGTGTGTTTGAGACCGGGTGCACTACACGTGGTCACTCTTTAGGAGTAGTTTTTGGTGGCATTTTTGCTCTTCTCGAACATGTTTCACCCTTAGAAGTAGAAGCTCCCTTAGCGGTAGAAGCTCCTTTAGAAGTAGAAGCTTTGTTGGATTTTTCTTTTTGTGCTTGAGCTCCCTTTCTACCTCTCGTGATTGGTGTCATTCTTGTTATTCACTGAATTGATTCCTACACTTATGGCTCAAAATTGTTATAAAAGAAATGTCATGTAAGCTTCTAAAAATTTTTATGGCTCAAAATTCTGGAATTCAAGAAGGTTCAAGTGGAAAAGAACATTCCCAAGGCATCAAAGAACATAATATTAATGCAAAAAATACATCAAGATGCCCAAAATTCAAAGAATCACAAACTTTCCAATTTTGCAATTCAAACCCGTCACTAATCCAAACCCATGGATTAAAATGCTCATAACTTTGTTTTTACTCAACGAAATTGCAAAATTCTTGTTGGTAACTTCATGTCTATCCTCAGGCTATCATTTGAGATAATTAAATCTTTCCAATGCATGAAATTTTGAAAAAGTTACTATTCATGTTCAAGAACTCTTCAAGAACACAAATTTTCAAAACTTCCAAATGAGCACCAAATCATGCAAACTAAACTATGAATCCTCATTCTCAAGCACTGTCTAAGCTATTCTAACCATGAGCTCAACTTATTTAAAGCTTAGAACTTCAAAATCAAAGAAGCCAAGAATCTAAGAAAGTTTCAACATTCCTTTAAAATTCAAAGATTAAAGACATACCTTGAGTTCTTAATTAAGAGAGGAATGCAATGAAGGATTCAAGAGAATGACTTAGAAATCAAGCTCAAATTTTTCGAAAATTTGCATGGGAGAGTTCGAACCTTTTGGTTTCAAATGTGAGAGTATTTGTTTTTTCTAAGTGTAAAAGAGAGAGAAAGTGATGGCAATGAAAGAGATAAGCCATTTAAATATATATTTGCAAATTACTCCCCTTTCTCTACATTTCTCAACATCTTGCCCAACAATTTTAAAAATTGAGGATAGTGCTAGAATCTTTTTGGGAATCCGTTTGGTAGATGCTTCGTTCGTTGTCATACCCCTATAAACCAATATCACAAAACTTATATTAGATACTTAAGCATATATTTATATACATATATATATATATATATATATATAAATGAAATTAAAAGTGTTTATTTATTTGACAAAGTGGGTTTTTGTTCTTGGGAATGCCTCCCAAGGGCGCTCTTTTATAGTCATTAGCTTGACTTTGAAGCGTTTCATGGTGATCGTGCTTCAAGAAGGATGAGACAACTCGCTCTCTCTCGTATTTATCCACCAAGTATGGCTTGCATCTTTGTCCATTCACCGTGAATTCTTCTCCGGAACGATTCCTTAGAGTTATCGAACCATATGTCATTACTTCTTCAACCTCAAAAGGACCCTACCATTTTGACTTCAATTTCCCCGGGAAGAGCTTGTATCGAGAGTTGAACAATAGAACTTTATCTCTTTTCTTGAACTCTCNCTCTTGAGGATCTTCCTATCGTTAAAAGCTTTTGTCTTTTCCTTGTAGATTTTCGAGCTCTCATAAGCATTTTGGCTCAAGTTCTCAAGTTATTCCAATTGAACTAATCTTTTCTCAGCTACAACCTTGTAGTCAAAATTTAGTTTTCTTGTAGCCCAAAGTGCTTTGTGTTCCAACTCAATAGGTAAGTGGCAAGATTTCCCATAAATGAGATTGAATGGATTAGTCCCGATAGGCATCTTGAATGTCGTTCTATATGCCGAAAGTGCATCATCAAGCTTGGTAGACCAATCATTCCTAGTTACTCCAATTGTCTTCTCTAGTATCTCCTTGATTTGGCGATTGGATACTTCTACTTTCCCGGAAGTTTGAGGGTAGTATGGTGTAACCACTTTATGTTTTACTCCGTTAGCTCTCAAGAGTTTATCAAAAACTTTGTTGATGAAATTACTCCCACCATCACTTATCACAGTCCTTGGAGTGCCATACCTAGGAAAAATGATCGTTTTGAAAATCTTGATCACTACCCTTCCATCATTCGTCGGGCTTGCTACCGCTTCTACCCATTTGGAGACATAATCAACCGCCACTAATATGTAGATATTCCCATTCGATTTAGGGAAAGGTCCCATGAAGTATATTCCCCAAACATCAAAAATGTCCACTTCAAGAATAGGATTCAATGGTATCTCATTCCTCTTTGTTATATTTCCTCTTCTTTGACAAGCATCCCACTTGGAGACAACTTCATTTGCATCCTTGAACATCAAGGGCCAACAAAAACCCGCTTGTAAAGCCTTTCGAACCGTTTTGAAAGTGGCGAAGTGTCCACCATAGCTAGCACTATGACATTTGGTGATGATTTATTTAGCCTCTTCCTCCGAAACACATCTTCTATACAATTGATCCTTGCATTGCTTGTAGAGGAATGGATCATCCCAATAATAGGACTTAAGATCTCGGTAGAACTTCTTTTTTCATAAGTTCTCATATTCGGTGGCTCTTTTCCACTCACTAGGTAATTGACAAAATCAACATACCAAGGAGTTGTACTGGTCACCGTACTAGCATTCTCTTCTTCCCATTGTTTGAGATTTCCCTCAATGAGGAAGAATGTTTCCACCGAATTGATTTGCTCTTCCGAGAGTGAGTCATTAATTGGTAGTCCATCATCAATTTTCATCCTTAACAAGTGATTTGCCACTTCTTTCTCAATTCCCTTTTTGTCTTTGATCTCAAGGTCGAATTCTTGTAGGAGGAGAATCCATCTCAACAACCTTGGCTTAACATCCTTCTTTGCCAATAGGTGTCTCAAAGCAGCGTTATCCGTGTATATTATCACTTTTGATCCTACTATATACGAGCGAAACTTCTCAAACGCAAACACTATGGCTAGGAGCTCCTTCTCCGTTGTTGCATATTTGGTTTGAGCTTCATCCAATGTCTTGCTCGCGTAGTAAATCACGTGAAGCTTCTTATCCTTCCTTTGCCCCAGGACCGCTCCTACCACAAAGTCACTCGCATTACACATAATTTCAAAAGGGTAATTTCTAATCCGGAGTTTGCACTATCGGAGCCGAGACTAAGGCTTCCTTTATCTTTCCAAATGCCTTCATACATGCCTCGTTAAAGTCAGAGGCCCTGTCTTTGCAAAGAACCCTTGTCATTGGCCTCACGATTTGTTAGAAGTCTTTGATGAATCTTCTATAGAATCCCGCATGACATAGAAAGCTCCTAATTCCTTTGATTGTACTTGGTGGTTCTAAATGCATCATCACCTCAATTTTCGCTTTACCAACCTCAATCCCCTTCGTGTAGATTTTATGCACGAGTACTATCCCTTCTTGGACCATGAAATGGCATTTCTCCCAATTTAAAATAAGATTGGTTTCCTCGCATCTCTTCAATACCCCTGCAAATATTATAAAGACATCCACCAAGGAGACTCGATAGACGGAAAAATCGTCCATGAAGACCTCCATACATTCTTCAATTAAATTATCAAATATGGACATCATGCATATTTGAAAAGTAGCAGGAGCATTGCATAAACCGAAGGGCATTCTCCTATAAGCATATGTACCATAAGGGCAAGTGAATGTGGTTTTCTCTTGGTCTCTAGGGTGAATGGGTATTTTGAAGAAACTCGAATAACCATCTAAAAAGCAATAATAAGATCGATTTGCTAATATTTTCAATATTTTGTCAATGAAAGGAAAAGTGAAGTGGTTTTTCCTAGTTGAAGCATTTAACTTCCTATAGTCAACACACATGTTATGCCCCGTTATAGTTCTAGTAGAGATTAGCTCATCTTTTTTATTCTTAACCACCGTAACCCCTCCTTTCTTAGGTACAACATGCACGAGAGAGACCCATGTGTTATCCAATATCAGATATATTATGTTTGCCTCAAGGAGATCCAAGATTTCCTTGCGGACCACATCTTTTAGGTTAGGGTTAAGCCTTCTTTGAGGTTCAATTGAGGTTTTTAGACTCATCTTCCAAATGAATCTTATGCATGCACAAAGATTGGGGGATACCCGTTATATCATCTAGCGAGAAACATATTGCTTTTCGATACTTTTTCAATTAATTCAATAGTAATTCAGTTTCACTTTCATTTAGATTATCGTTTATGATCATGGGGTAAGTACAATTAGGACCAAGAAATTCGTACCTTAGCCCTTTTGGAAGTGGTTTCAAATCCACTTTAGATGCTTTAAGCTCGCTCCAATCCGAGTTTTCTTTGTCCTCGCCTTTCTCTTCTTTTGGTCCCGGTTCATCTTTTCCTAGCTCCAATGCTAGTACTTCTCTTGGTTCCATAGGTTGAGCATCTAGTAATTTTTTGTATTTCATGGCTTCATTTGAGAGGATTGCATTCGATCCGTTTTCATAGATTAAGGCTACTTCCAAGCCATTTTCCATGTATAGCTCTTCTAGCTCTCCGGAGAAATCATCATCAAGGCATTCAAAGGAGGAAGCGGCTCCATCGATCGTTGACTTCTTCATAACTTCCAAGATGTTGAAATTCAATATCAAATCTCCAAGATGGAGGTCTATCTTTCCTCCCCTTACATCTATTATGGCTCCCGCGGTTGAAAGAAAAGGTCTTCCACGAATGATAGGATTCAATGGTTCTTCATCCATTTCAAAGACCACAAAGTCCTTTGGGACTTCGCAATTCCCAATCATCAATGGCAAATCTTTTCGAATACCATGTGGATATCTAATAGACCTATCCACCAATATCAATTGAATCCTTGTTGGATTGAAATTCATGTAGGCAAGCCTCTTAGAGACCGTCAAGGGCATTAAGCTCACGGTTGCCCCTAAATCAACCAATCATTCCCCAAAGGTCATCATATGCTTCAAAGTACAAGGAAAGGTGAAACTTCCAGGGTCTCTTCTCTTGGTTGGAAGTTTGTTTTGAATGATAGAACTACAATCATGAGTCATAACTTTCATGACGGAATCGATTCTTTTCTTTGTTGTGATGATGTCCTTTAGCACTTTGTTCACTATGGGGTTATCTTGGCACCACTCCATGAACTGTATGGTTACACTAGTCCTCCCATATGATCTTTTATCTTTTGGTACCTAGCGGCCATAATTTGCTTCTTAAGTCTTCCCAGAAAGGGTAGATTCAACTCATCAATAGGAACATTACTGTCGATAGATATGTAATCCCTTTTTTTCTTTTGGTGTGGTGGAGGTTTTTCCTTGGGCTCCTCCTCTTGAATCTTAGGCGCCTCTTTAGGTCCCTCTTGCATTTCGGTTTCTTCTTCATTCTCATATTGATCTTCTTCATGAAGCGGCATTTGTTCATTTTCAGTCTCTTCCAACTCGGTTTCATCCTTTTTAGGTTCAACCTCTTGAGTCATTGGAGGAAATTGCCTTTCGCTTCTCAAAGTAACGGCATGACAAGGCTCTCTAGGGTTAAATTCACACTTACCGGGTATACTACCCGCTTGAAACTCACGTTTAGAAGCTAGTTCCGCTATTTGGTGATGTATACCCTTCACATAGTTAGCAAGATCACCATACTTCCCCGATAACTCCATGTAATTCCCATCAATCTTTTGGTCTAACGCATCAAATTTATCGTTCAAGTCTCTCCTCATCTCCGCATTTTCATTCACAAGTTCTTTTATCAAGGAATGCATGTCTTCTACCGTGGAATTAGTAGGCGTCTTTGGACTAGTGGGTGGTGTTGGTGTAGTAGAAGTTTGTTCTCCTAAACTTATTCTAGACGATGATTCTTGTAAATAGCTCCCGTAGTAGCTTTCTTGAACAAAACTCATCTCGTCTTGTTGATCAAAGAAGCCTTCATCGATCCTTAGCTTCTTCTTCTTTGGCTTCAGAACCGCTTTTGCTATCTCATCAATCTTCGCGTTCAATTCCACAAGGAATTTACCTTCAATCTTTGGTGTGAAACCAAAGCTCTCTTCTCCGGCATAGCTCTTAGCCAAATTCTCAACCAATTTCTCCCCTTGAGTCGCGATCAAGTTTGCAAAATTTCCATTGCTCGCCGTGTTCATAGCGAACCAGAAGTGTTGATGGACTCCCCTATGGAAATGCCTTAAAAGACCCCCTTGAGTGAATTCGTGGTGAGGACAATTCCTCACATACCCATTAAATATTTGCCAAGCTTCACCTAATGTCTCTTCAATCCCTTGTTGGAAATTAGTTATGCTATTCCGGAAATTTGTAGTCCTCCTTTGTGAGTAAAATTGACCACGAAACCTCCTTTTGCATTGTTCCCACATGGTTATGGAAGAGGTAACCACGGTCTTCTCCCATTGTGAAGCTTTATCTCCTAGTGAGAAAGAGAATAAGGATAGCTTCACGTAGTCTCCCGGGATTCTTTGGATCTTGGTTGTGTCACATAGCCTCTCAAAATTGTCAAGGTTTTCGATGGGGTTCTCCACATCCAAATCAAAATATCTTGCATTGGGGAGCATGTTTATGAGGCTAAAGTTGATTTCGTGATGGAGCATATCTCCGGGTGGGGATCTTATTCCCTTCCTTGTGTTGCTCGTGCTTGGTGTATCAAAGACACCAATGGTCTCCTCATATGCTCCCATTCCTCCAACTCCTTCTTGAAGTTGGTAATTCATCATCCTTGAAACAAAGCATAAGCAAAAAGAAAAACAAAATAGTTAAATAACTTGAAAAATAAAGCTTAGTCTTGAACTTAAATGAAATCCCAAAGAAAATCTTAATCTAGTGTTGGAGTTACGAGTTTTAAATTTATAAGTGCCCGTTTCCTAATAATA
>OVAN01008658.1:0-17875 GCA_900406275.1 Anastatica hierochuntica | reverse complement strand
ACGTCAGCTTGTAAGGCGGAGGGCCGCGCTGGTGGTGCCGAATCCGGCCCCAAGAGTACTCTCGGAGCGTTTGATAGGGCGGTATTACGTTTGTCCGACATCGTTAAGGTGCCTTTGCGTATAGAGTTCTCTTGATATTCCCCACAGACGGCGCCAAATGTTCGGGGCTAAGAGGCGACGTGACTTTAAAAGGAAGGACGATGGTGGTTCACGGGTCAGAGATCTCGTAAGAATAGGCTTGTAATTAACGATGTGTAATCTTTTTTATTTCGGGATATTATTGAGTAATTACAGAACAAGTTTCTCTTTGAAATTCGAAGTTCTCTCTTTAAAGTATTCTTTTCAAGTTCTCTCTCCGAAAAATCATGCCTGTTTCTTTGCACAAGGTTCACTATTTATAGGAAAAACATGGTCGAAAATGCTCCTCGCGGGGTTCGAAGCAGTCCGGCGTGATTCGGGGTCGGCGGGATTCGCGCTGCGAGTCGTCCGTGCGTCCGTATTGTCGGGAGTCAGATGGCGTTCCCTTTTTCCGTGATCTTTTGGACGTTCTCTCTGTACCGTCGCCCCGCGTGGTCTGTCGAGATTCCGCGTGGCTTCCGTATACATTAATTACCGGGGTCGTACGTTCGTACGCAGGCCTGCTGGGCCTCGATCGATAATGGGCTTCGTGGGCCTAGATCGGGGCGCTCGGGTCTTAGTCCGATTTCGGACCTCGTATCTTCAAGCCTTTTCAGAATGGGCCGGGTTTGTTAGGAAGGGTGCTAAACCCACCTCTAACAAATACCTGTCCTCGTACCCCTGTATGTCTTGTTGAACACTATGATCCTAACATGGAAGTGGCTGAGTTGATTGGTGATAATGGACAATGGAATAAACAGTTGCTCGATTGCTTATTTCCAATGGAAGAAGTGAACCGTATCATGAAACTTCCTGTGGGTAATGTTGAGGATAAGTGGATATGGGCATACAACATGAATGGCTCGTATTCGGTTAAAAGCGGACACAAACTACTTACGGATGCTGATCCTGTGATGCCGCAAAGATCCATGCAGGAATTACGACGAATAAACTTGAAACAGAGAATATGGAAGATGCACACAGAGGTAAAGATCAAGTTTTTCTTGTGGAGAGTTTTATCAGGTGCAATCGCGGTTGCTGATCGATTGTGTAACAGAGGAGTAGTGCTGGATACTCAATGTAAGCTTTGCCATGGACACACGGAAACGATCAACCATGTTCTGTTCTTATGTGACAGAGCAATACAACTGTGGCAAGCTGCCGATGTGCCAGTACCAAGTTATGGTTTTTCTCATATGCTGGAAGATAATATCGAGTATTTGTTTGGTCTTATGGCCTCATCTACCGGTGGAACAACTTTGGAAATCATACCTTGGATTATTTGGAATGTGTGGAAGAACAGGAACATGATCATTTTGGAGGGGAAAAGTGAAGATACTAGTGTTATTATACAGAGAGTAAAGGTTGAAGCGAAGGCTTGGAAGGATGCAAACTCAAAGAATGCTCTTGGTGAAGGTAAGACTTATGAAAGTCTCTCTTCATGCGCCAACTGGGTCAGACCTTCAGTAGGCATAATCAAGTGTAACTTGCACTCCTTTTGGAGGAACTCTCATTTCCATTGTGGTGGAGCTTGGATCGCAAGAAACCATGAAGGTAGCCATGCTCGTGAAGCTTTTACTCAATCTCAGAACCGTATTTTTGCGGAATTGCGCTGCATTTTATGGGCACTTCAGAGCATGATCGACTTACGGATAAGGAAGGTATCTATAGCTTCTGATTGCAACGGAGCTTTGGCGGCCATTAAGGAGCCGAAGGTGTGGCCGCGGTATCGTATTTTCACCTCCCAAATCTACAATCTTAGTCTCAAGTTTGAGGAATGTGTGTTCGGCTATGAATCTCCAAAGACAAATACGATAGCGTATGACATTGCGAAGAGTGTCACAAGAGATGGACGATTTCAAGGATACCTCTCACTTGGAGGACCGGCATGGCTCCATGATCGGCTTCTTCGAGAATCATCTAAATAACTTCCTTTTTCTCCTTCCTTTAGGAGCTAGGTGTTATGCTTTTAGAGTTAAGCTTTGATCATGGTCTGTACATGGTCTCTGTTTTCTCTGTTGTTTACCTATTGAGGTTCTTTACAATATTGTGGTTCTTTTTTCATTTATATAAAGTCAGACGTTTAAAAAAAAAAATAGTGAAACCTCAAATTNCCTCAAAACTATTTACTATTTTGTATTTGGTCCCTACAATTATGTTTTTCATAAATAATTGTACTAAACTTACTTTTAAATAATTTAAGTACACTAAAATAAAAACAAAGTTATTAATAAAAAGATATACTATCACATATAGAAAAATATTCTAAACAAACTTAACACAAATTAAACGCACATAAAAAAAAAACATTAAACAAACTTAACAAAAATTCAAACAAATTAAACACACATAACAAAAATACATAAAACAAATTTAACACAAAATAAAACAAATTAAACCCAGATTACATGAACACATAAATATTACATATATTACAAATTATACCAAAATACTAGTATGGAGGTAAAGTGGATCCGGAACCTCCAAGATCATAAAGTTTTATCATTTTGAACAACTTTTGTTAATACTAAGAACTATATTGCAAATTGAAAAAAGTTTTAAAGATTTTTTTGAGGATTCATTGTTGGAGCAGCCCACCCTCAAATCCTCATTTTGAGGTTTTGCTCCCTCAAAATGAGGAGAGCTGTTTGAGATGCTCTTAGAATTTACTATTTTGGTAGTACAACTCAAGAAATTGAACTTATTCATAATTTATAAAGTTTTGTTTCAAGATAGTTTAGGAATAAAAGTTTGCATTTTCAGTTGAAATAATTGATCCTTTATTTTTAAGAAAAGAGAAAAAATGTTAGTAGGGATTGAACATTTTTGTGCACGAAAGCTTTAAGCACTCTATAAACATGGCAAGCACTTAGAGATCATGCTATGCTCATATGGTCATGACTCATGAGAAAGAGAAAAATAACATATTTATAACAACCAGATTGGTATTAAGTTCTACCTAATACAATGCAGTTGAATTACAATATAAAGCAAATGTAACAAATCAGACCAACCATGAAATTTTATTTTCTTAGTCGGACAAGACTGGTCATAAGACTAAACATACACACTTGACCGGTCACCATTCACCAATCTGCCTGATGAGTCTTAGAGCATCCGCAACCGTGTTCCTCGGTTCGGAATCTTAAAATATATATATTTTTAATTTTTTTATTATTATTTTTTTTTATCAGCTGAAAAAAAGTAATCAATCGCGGATCGTCACATATCAATGGGGCCCGCGAAACAATGCAGAATCAACCAAAAACCGATCCTTAAATAAGGATCATAAAGATTGAATCCTTAGTTTTTTATGCGGGCCCCACCGACTTTTTGCCTATGTTTTCGAGCTAACAACCTCCGTTGGAGGTGCTCGTACTCTTACGACAACACAGTCAAGATCAACCATAGATGATTAAAAACTTTATTAAAACATATGCATATAACAGAGGTGAAATATTGTAAATACTAAAAAACCATAAAATTTCAATTTAGCATTCACAAAATACAACTTTTTGTCTTTTATTTATAAAAATAGTGTTATACATAATCATATGTGAAAATATTTGATGGAGTGATAACTAATTAGTTCTTTTGAATCGTGTGAACTATTATTTCTATCGATAACTATGAAAAACAACTACACGATTAATTTTTTCCGCTCCATCTCAGACCTCCAAGTGTAGATGCATTACCGAACTTTTTAATCAACCACTAGACTAAAAGATTTCAAAAAATTAATTTAACAATACAAATCCCGAAGAATCGGTCTTTAAAAGAATGTGGGGCTATTGGGATATCAAGCCGACATGTTATGATTCGTTTTTTGAATCAGGTTACTAAAAATTTAAACGAAACAAGGATAAGTATTTTGGTGGATGATTTGATTTGGTTTCACGGCTCAACACTTAGAAATTTTCAATGATTTTGCATATCACGAAGACATATATATAAAAGTAAAAGTAAAATAAAATAAAATAAAAACACCAACCGGGAAATTTAAAAATTAAGAAAAGAAATTGAAAATGACAGAATCTGAAAAGGAGGAAAGAAAAATTCTTCGCTTTTACCTTTTAATGTCGTCTCTGTTTAAAAATCTCAACTTTTTCTTGTTTCCTTCAAAGGTTCTTGAATCTTGATCATCCTTCAGAGTCTTTACTCTAATCACTATCTAATCTCTCTCTCTCTTTGCCAAGTTTCTATTTCAAGAATCTACGAGAAAATCTCGAGCTCTGTGTCTCTCTGTCGTGTAGTGACATTTGAAATTTTCACAAGTTTCTATTTTTTTTTAAAATTCTCTCGATTCATAACACAAGCTTGGAGATTTTGGTTTCAGCTTTTGTGTTCTTATGCAATCGCATGAATCTCATAGAAGATGGCGAAGCGTGGATATAAACTACGTATCCTCTTTTACAAAAGGAACAAACTTTTTTTAGCTTTGATGTTTTAACTCCATTCTTAAAAACTGAAGCTTTAGGGTTTTATCTTCTTGTCTAAATGAATCAATGTTGGTAAAAAAGAACAAAACTTTTTGTGATTTGACTTCATCTGTGTTACATTTTCGACTTATGTGTTCTTAAACTTAACCAAGAACATGTTATAGAAGAGACATTGCAGTTTTATTTGCTATGTTTGTGTTGATGTTGTTCTGTTTCTGGAGTTTGTTGTATTGATTTGTTTTTTTTTTCCCTATGGTTCTTGTTTATAACTTGACTTGATTTGGCAAAATTTAGAGGAGTTCTTGGCACATTCAGGCAATGTGAATTGTCTGAGTATTGGAAAGAAGACTTCACGGCTCCTTTTAACCGGTGGAGATGATTGTAAAGTCAACCTTTGGGCGATCGGCAAGCCCAATTCGCTTATGGTTTGTTTCGCATTTCTGTGTATCTCTTTGTAGTTTGTTCCTAAGTCCTCATTAGTCTTTGTTTGTGATCTTTGTATCAACAGTTGTCCGAAATGATAACTTGAGTTAAGATCAAATGTTTGTGTTCTTGATGGCAGTAGAATGATTGCAACTTTCTTTCTTGTGTTATTTGCAGAGTCTTTGTGGGCATACAAGTCCAATTGACTCAGTAGCTTTTAACTCGGCAGAAGTTCTGGTCCTCGCTGGAGCTTCTTCTGGTTCGATAAAGCTTTGGAATCTAGAAGAAGCTAAGAGTAAGCTGTGTAAAACTTTTTAGTATTCCATATATATATGTTTACTGTCTCCTGGTGACTGTTTGTTAGTTTTCGGATAACGAGTTCTGATATTTTCAACACTTGTTCTTGAAGTGTAGTGGTTCGGCCTTTTACTGGACACAGAACCAATTGTTCTGCTGTTGAGTTTCATCCATTTGGGCAATATCTTGCGTCGGGATCAAGTGACACAGATCTAAAGATTTGGGATATCAGAAAGAAGGGATGCATCCAAACATACAAGGGTCATACTCGTGGCATTAGCACGCTCAATTTTAGTCCTGATGGTCGTTGGTTAGTATCTGGAGGACTTGACAATGTTGCAAAGGTATAGAGCAGCACTAAACTTGTGCATTGATTTATTCTCTTAAGAAATGTTTTCTTATAAAAATGTACTCTTTGTTGTACTCTTCAGGTATGGGATTTGACTGCTGGAAAGCTCTTGCATGAGTTTAAGTTTCATGACGGACCTATTTGTTCGGTAGACTTCCACCCGCTTGAGTTTCTTCTAGCCACAGGTGAGTTTTTTTGTTATCCGTTTCTCATGCGTTTTAGGGATGAATCTGATTGCATATACTACTCTTTTCACTATTCAGGTTCTGCTGACAGAACTGTGAAGTTTTGGGATTTGGAAACGTTTGAACTTATTGGATCTACTCGACCGGAGGTACCCTTGAGCTTGTGTTCTTGTTCTTGTTATGTTTTGGTAATACTTTTTTTCCAAGAGATTCAATCTCATGTGTTGTCTTTTGTTTCACAGGCTACGGGAGTTCGTACAATCGCTTTTCATCCGGATGGGCGAACTCTTTTTTGTGGATTGGACAATAGCTTAAAGGTTTTTGATTGTATTTTTTGATTAGGTAGATAGTTCAGATGTCATCTAGAGTTACAATATTGATAGCATTAGTGTTTTCATTCTCATATTGTGTAGGTTTATACATGGGAACCAGTGATTTGCCGCGATAGTGTTGATATGGGATGGTCAACGCTTGGTGACATGTGCATCAACGAAGGAAAGTTCATTGGCGGTTCATATTACCGTAATTCTATTGAGATTTGGATCTCAGATATATCGGTATGTGATCTATTGTAATTGTTCATACCTTTTTTGGAGTGGAAAATGGATCTTGAAAGAGTTCGTGTTCGTTTCCTTTTCCTTTTCGTTTTAACCAGCAACTTGAGCCATATGGAGCTAGCTCTGAGGGTAAGAACGAAAGCGTGGTGAAAAGATTCAGTCTCTTTGATGATCAGTCTTCTGAGAGAGTGGGCAGTGGCCTAAGGAGCAGTTCATCTCCAGATTATGAGACGAAAGAAATCAAAAATATATACGTCGACTGTAAGTGAATAATACTTTACTTCTTTGTGGTGTTGCTTTTGTTTGGTCTGATATGTACCGCTCTTCCTTTAAAGCCGTAGGTGGAAATGTGACTATTGCGCAAAATCCAGGATCTTCGCCTTTAGAATCAGGAAAAGTAACATCTTATGGACAAGCAGGGGATATGTCTTCCAGAATGCATAGTATTGTATCGCGGGATAGTGATAGTGGGGAAGAATCTTCTCATTCAGGAAAGGAATCGATCACTTTCTCAAAAACTAAACCGGGTATGTTGCTTAGACCAGCTCATGTAAGAAAGACACTAGCAATGTTTGAAGGAACCGGAAAAAGTGGATTGGATGTTGAAGAGGAGCCACATGCTCAAAACGCGTTCCTTTCGGAACAGAGGAGTAGTAAACCGTCTGTTGCTGAAGATTCTACCATCAAGAACATTATGTACAAGTTTGAAAAAGCTTTATCATCAGAACCACAACCAACTGACGAAATGAACCGTACGTTTAAACTTTAGCTTTCGCCTTTCGGATATTTGATCTATGTTTTGAATGTATTTGCAATCGTGCCTTAGGTATGTTCCTTAAACCACCTCGTGTCCAAAAGTCACCAAATAGAAAGTACAACGAGTCAAGAAGAGCAGTGTCGGTTGATTCTGGAACTTTTGATGACAACAAAGGTGGGTTGGAGTATTCAGGAGACGTTGACTTGCCGACAAGTAGATACTCGTATAAAGAGGATATCGATAACAAGAACATTTCCAGCAGAAATGAAAGAGTTGTTTCACCAGAAAAACCCGGTGATGAACAGACTGAACACCCTGGTGGCAGCAAAGAACTCAATCCCATGAAGATTGTTGGAGGAGGTTAGGAGTTCAAAACTTTTTGCTGTCTTTGTTTTTCCTCGGTAAATCGATTGGTTAATAGTTTCCTTAAAACTTGCTATGTTTGCAGTAAGACTGGTCTCGGGGAGGACACGCTCGTTGGTTGAGAGGTTTGAGAGAGGAGAAAAAATTACTAATACTGAAGCAGTCAGTACAACAATAACTCAAAACACTAGTGCGGTGCAGGAAGATCCGCGTAAAACATCAAAACAAACAAGTGAAACTCCTGTAATAACGCGACGAGCTAGGAGTACTCCAGCCAGAGTGATGCCTATTGTTCTCAGCCGGGACAGTAACGTAACATCCAATGAGCCTTCTTTAACATCTACACAACCAGCTAGAACTTCTTCAGTTCCTGTGATGCCTGTAATACTCGATAAGGCCACTAATGTCACATATGATGAGCCTTCGGTAACATTACCACAACAGTCTAGAACTTCTCCAGCTCGGATATTACCTGTGACAGTTAATCAGGATACAAATATTGCACCTGATGAGGCTTCTGTAACATCAAAGCGACCACGCAGGACTACTTCAGCACGAGTAAAGCCCATGTCACTCAGTCAGCCAACGGACATGACATGTAATGAGTGTCCTGTAACATCAACACGTCTATCTAGGACTTCTCCAGCTCGTGCAATGCCCACGAAGCTCAATAACTCTGATAACATGACATCTGATATATCTCGTGTAGCATCTAGGCACCGAGTTAGTCCAACTCAAATGCTGGCTACACCTACAACTGTGATTGATCAGTTGGATGATATGACATTGAATGAGACACATGTAGAACAAACTCATGATGATAGTGACATCATTGAAAGTCTAATGCGAACTCATGAAGAGTTCTTAAACACTCTTGGATCGAGGTTGACAAAGCTACAAGTAAGCAGCATTCTTGCTTTTTGTTTCTTTACTCTCACCATTATTTGTTATAGTATTACTATACGAGTGATTGTTTCTCAATAATGTGCAGATTGTACGGCATTTTTGGCAGCGTAGAGATGTTAAAGGCGCTATTGAGGCATTGAGAAAGATGACAGATCAGTCTGTGAGTACCTCACAAATTTGCGGTTGTTACTTTTTTCGTGGATGTTTAATATACTAACTCATAGATATTGGGACAGGTTCAAGCAGATGTGATCAGTATTCTAACCGATAAAGTAGAGATTCTAACGTTGGATATATTTGCTCAATTGGTTCCTGTCCTCACAAGCTTATTAAGTAGCATGACAGAGAGGTAAACTCGAGAGTCCTCTGGGTTGTGATTGAGGAAAGAAACATAGTTTTTAGTTGTTAATTGATTGTGCAGGCCGGTAAATGTCTCTTTGGAAATGCTTTTGAAGCTTGTAGCGGTTTTCGGTACAGTTATACGCTCAACTGTCTCAGCTCCACGGATTGTTGGCGTTGACCTTCATGCAGATGAAAGGTACTCGAGCTCACACCGCTCTCTGAAACCTCAAAATAACTTTGCTACTTTGATTCTCGTTTATCAAGAAAAGTAAACCAATGCAGGATACAAATCTGCCAAATATGTTCGGCGGGACTGCACAAGATTCAGAGGATTCTTCCAATTCTCTCAAGGTAAAACATCCTAAGCACCTTGCTTCCTATAAGTTCCTTATGAATTTAAGCATTGAGATTAGTTTTTAAGAATCAGATCCTCGTTTTTCGGCTTTGGCTTCTTGTGTCTGAATAACAGAAGAGGCGGTTTAATAACAAGAAAGGCTCAAGAACTAAACTTGATACTTCAAGAACCATAGGCACACAAGCATGTACATTGCAAAAGAAGTGTCTCTTGTGTCTCATCTCACTGAAGTTTTATACATTCATGATTCATTTATACCGCGAGAACACTAGCTAGAGACTCGAATTCGAAACTAATCTCTTGAAGAAATACTTGAAAACTAATTCTGTAGATGATTGTTGTAAGTTTGTAACTCATTCTTTTGGCCTTAGTAACTTGTTGTATTCTTTGATTTGTTTCATTGTTGTTGTTGAGTTTAATACCTTAATTACTTGAGGAAGTAAATTAGCAAAGTTTACACTTTTAAACATTTTATCTCTAATTGATCTAAAAACTTTTAAAACACTTCCACTTTTGGTTTATTCGAAAACACTATTCCCTCTGTTTTTTCAATGCAAAAAATAAATTTTATTGCGTTTTATGACCGTTTGTATTCTGCAGTATGATTTTCTATTGATTGAATTAGTTTTAGTTAATGCTGTTTCAAGTTTAAAGAGAAAAATTGAGGAAAACAACGTGTTTTCTTAATCGGTGTGATATCCTCTAAAACGTAAATATAAAAAAAAAAAAACGGAGGGAGTATTAGTTTCAACATTTTCACAATTTAGGAGATATCTTCAATCTTTATAATTTTAACCGAAAAGTAATTTCATGAGCACTAAAAATATTTTTAATTGCATGATGAAAATAACTTATTAAATTAACCATCTAACTACTAAATGAAAAACTTGCAAGCTTTGTTATTTAATAACTTTTTTGATAAAGTATTAGTCGTAGGGTTTTACCCTATTTGCTACTTTTGGGATTTCTTGTAACTATTTACGTTGCTAGAGTATATTATTACTTCACGTTACATAAAGCAGATTAGTTTTCATTTTTTTAAAATATTTTGATGAAACCTACTATGTTAAAACCTATAAAGAATCAAGAAAAGTATCACAAATTATAATCAAGATTTTGAGGGGGTGGAGGGGTGCAAAGAGGCCCAAAAGTTTTTTGAAAAAATTTCTTTACAAAAATGGTCAAAATTTTTTCGGTAGTATAACAAAAGGGCTAAATTCTATTTTTCTGCACATGATCAAAATAAAGTTTAAGTCGACCTTGCTCATAGCTCAACCCGTTAATAGAGTGTTGTTTTTCCATAAATATAAAGAATGTTTATTACGGGATTCTTAGGGTGGAGTTCTTAGAGCATCATTAACAAAAAAATCCATTAGGGGTTTTTTAAAATCAATTTTTTATTATTATTTTTTTGCTCAATTTAAAAAAAAAATTTTTAAAATCCACCAATTGCGGGCTGCCACGTGGCGGTGGGGCCCGCGCACAATGCTTATTTAGGATTCACAATATACGGTTTTTAATTAAATGGTGGGGTCCACCCTATTTTTTAATAAAAAAAAAATAAGAAACGAGGGTAGATACCCCGATAAAGATGGCCTTAGGATGAGGTTCTTAGGATGGAGTTTTTAAATTTTTAACTGAAAAACTTAAAAACCGGTTCTTAAATAAGAACTTTAAGAACCTCACATTAAGAATCCCACAAGAACCTGACAATAAACATGATCTAATAGTGTCATGTATAAAGGAAATATTTGGAGTAAATCACCAACTAAAATTCTTGTGTGTTACTGCATGCAAATGTTGTTACCTAACATTTGCAACTGAGCTAATGTTCTAGCAACCACAACCAAATCATAGCTAACGTCAAAAAGTTATATTCTAATCTTATATATATTAATTTAAAAATTCAGGATCTTTTAATAGAGAATATAAAGTAAAATCAAACCCCCAAAGAATCTAACATAAACAGAATATTTTAGTTGAAAAAAAGAAGAAGAATATGTTCTCTTTTTGTGTGGTCAGTTGAAACCGCATCATACTAAAACCATAGTAAATATAGTTTTGATTTTAGTTAAATGAAAGATCTAAAACAACCAAAAATCTATAAAAACAAAAAAAAAATCAATGAGCAATATCATGATGTGTATTAGTAAGTCACATTGGTTGTAGAAATCAAGAAGAAGAAAGAACAAAAAAATGGAAACTTATTGGGTATTGAAGTTGCTTAAGGAGTGAACTACAGACACTCTTGTCTCAATGAAGTTATAACTATTATATTTATGGGAAAACGCAAAACATGGAATTTTTATTGTTGTATTAATAAGCTTTGACAATATAAATTCAATACTGGCGTCACAAAAATGGATTTTCTAAGTTTTTTAAGTATTTTTATTAATCGACTATTAATTTTAGTTGAGAATATTTAAATTAAATGGAAATTATTACTCCCTCCGTTTTAAAAAAAATATTGTTATGAGGTTTTAATATCGTTTTACATTTTCGATGCAAATTTACAAGCGAAATTCCAGTTTTAACTCACTATTTCAATATACTAAATGGAGAGAGAATTTATTTTAAAGTATTAATCATGAGTATATAAATTTTTTTTAACAATTTTCTTAATATGTGTGAAAAATGTTAATGATATTTTTTTGCGAAATAGAGGGAGTACTTGATTGTTTTTGAAAAAAATTTAATTAGTTAGATAATATCTTTAAAAGTATAATATTTCTGAATTATATTTGTTTTGTAAATCTTCTAAAATAGGACACGAATCGCGCTACTTTTTCTAAAAGATTTTTCGCTTTGATATTTTATTTTTTTCATTTATTATGATTCGTTTTTGTAATTTTTATTTATGTTTCCCGATTCTACTAAAATATGGTTTAGTTTTTTTTATGACGAACTAGATTTACTCCCTAGCTGAGATAGTTCTCTTCGACAGGTTCGAACTCGCAACCTATTTCCAGAAAACAGCACGTCCTTACCATTAAGTCATGATGTTCCGCTCCAGGTTCGGTTTTGGATCGATTAATAGAAAATTATCGTGGCTATAAAACAATCTCAAATTATTTGTCTTCCTTTCATGCAAAACAAACACAAACACTTCTCTTCTGTTTCTTTCTCTCTCTCTCACTCGAGCTGGCTCTCTCTCTCTCTCTTCTATCTTCATCTGCATGCTTTAGATTCTCTCTACGAAGGTCTCCTCTGATTCCTTATATGTCTTCTCTAATGTCTCTAAAAATTTGCTGTCTCTTGTAACCAAAGATCTTTATCTTTCGAATTTTTTTGTAATCACCAACACCACCATAAATTTCATCATTGACCTTTGTCGATTTTACTCTCTTTGTCTCTTCCTTTATGATTTTTCTTTGCTTTGTCCATAAATTTGTAATCAAAAAGAGTCTTTATTTAAAAATCCTCGTTGTTATCTATAATAAACAGTATAATTAATAACTCTTATTTAGATTCATAGACCAATAAACAAATCTTCTCTTTTTAATATCTTCTTAATATTTTATTTTTGTTAAAATCTTCTTAATAATTTTCTAATTAAATTTTCCTTAGCCGTTTCGCTTTCTTGAGACCCCAAATGATTCGTCGTTTTGTATGTTAAAGCTAGTTCAATTCTTGATTGTTGTTTTTCTGGGAAAATTTTGATTATATGCTTTCTAAAAAAGTTTCAATTTTTACAAATGGGTTTTGTGTATTAGACTATCTAGACACTCTGTTTTAAACTTTTGATGTAACCCTTGATAAATTTTCCTGTGAATATTCAATTTCAGACTGATATAAGCAAACATGCATGGTCTTAAAATCACAAGACTGAGATTTAGTGGCCAGTGAAAGTGTATGTTTGTTCTCTGTTCTTGGAAGAAGACAAAGACATGTGAGTTTTCTGATTATTGAAAGCATTTTTAAATTTCTTGCAAAATTAGCTTTAGGTTGCTTTTTGAAACATGGTTTGCAGTTTATGAAGTCAATCAAATCATTGAAGTCACTTGTTAAGAAAAGAAACAATGCTCAAGAAGTAGTAAGATTTGATTTACTCTTTAGTATTAGTATCTCTAGTTATAGTTGAGCTTTAAAGTTTAGCTTTGAATCGTCGAAAAATGCAGAGTAAATCCGGGTGGAGAATGAAGCCTTTTCTTGCTCTCATGTGTACAGCACTTTTGATCTTTTGGTATAAGACTACAAACATTCAATTTGAAGAGACAAAGGTAATGTTTGGAACATGTTTGATGTCTTTGGATTGTGATGATTTGATTATACTTGATAAGTAAGATCCTTTTTGGTTCTGTACCTTTTAGATAGGAGAAACAGATTATCCTTTTGACATGGCAAAGGTAACATTTTGATGCTCTTCTAGTGCTATTGTTGTCTTCATTTGTCATGTATCATCACACTTGTGGAACGGTGTTTAGGAATCCGAACCAATCAACGAGAAATTGAAAGGCTTACCTCGTGGAATTATACAATCTAGATCAGACCTCGAGTTAAAGCCTCTTTGGTCTAGGGGTAGTTTGAGGTCAAAGGTTAGAGCTATCTCATCGAGAGTCGTAGCATATCCTAACGAATATCTCTGTTAACTAGAGGACTTTCTGATGTTGTTGTTGTTATTATCAATACAGGGTGTCGAAATGACTAACCGTAACTTGTTGGCAATACCCGTAGGAATTAAGCAGAAGGGTAATGTTGACGCTATTGTAAAGAAGGTATTGCAATTTTATTGCTGAGGTAACTCCTAATCTTATGCATTAAGAACAAGGATTTTCCTCTTAATGTTAAACTCTTGTGGTGTAGTTTCTCCCGGCGAATTTCACGGTTGTGCTTTTCCATTACGATGGAAATATGGATAAGTGGTGGGATTTGGAGTGGAGTTCAAAGGCTATACATATAGTTGCACAGAACCAGACTAAATGGTAAATAGTTTTTTCGTGAGTTTGGTATAGTCTAAGCGCATCATTATTCGATTTATCTTTAAAGAAAGTAACGTCGAAAGAATGTATTGTTTAGTTCAAGTGTGTTACATTGATGTATAAGTATTCCTTTCTTGATTTAGGTGGTTTGCGAAACGATTTCTTCATCCGGATGTTGTATCCATTTATGATTATATATTTCTTTGGGACGAGGATCTTGGAGTAGAGAATTTCACACCAGAAAGGTAGATTTTAGTCTTTTTGAGCTTTTTACTCTAGTCTACTACAAGGAGCTTCACAAAACCGAGTGTTGTCGATTTCTACAGATATTTAAAGATAGTTAAGTCAGAGGGATTTGAGATATCTCAACCGGCTTTGGACCCAAACTCATCTGATATCCACCATAAGATCACACTCCGTTCTCGAACAAAGAAATTTCACACGTTAAGTTTCTTCAACAAAAGAGTTTTGTTTTGTTTCCTATGCATTTGGTTGATACTTATTGACATTATGATGCCTAAAATCACAGGAGAGTTTACCTAAGAAAAGGCCATAGAAGATGTACTAATGCTAGTGAAGATCCTCCTTGCACAGGGTAATAGTTTGGTCGAAGAAGAATAGTTTCTTGGAATTGTTTGACTATAATTGATACACTTTGCTCTGTTTCTACTCTGTTTTTAGATTTGTCGAAGGAATGGCTCCTGTGTTTTCGAGAGCTGCTTGGTTCTGCACCTGGAATCTTATACAGGTAAGTTTTCACCAACGGTTATTTATGTACCGAAGTTAGCTGATCCCTTTAGTAATCGTTCACTCGTGGACATTCTTGAATTGGTTTTTGTAGAATGATTTGGTTCACGGATGGGGAATGGATATGAAACTCGGTTATTGCGCACAGGTGAAGTTAGTCCTTGTTTGCATAATATAGCATTTTCGAACAAATTGTATTTGGTTCACAATCCGGTTTGAATTGAATGTTGTAGGGAGACAGAACGAAGAAGGTAGGGATCGTGGATAGCGAGTATATCTTTCATCACGGCATTCAAACTTTAGGTGAAAGTAGACACTCTGAGAAAAAGGTAAATGATCATTTGAAACCGGGATAAAAACAATCGCTCCGTTTTGATCTAACGAACACGAACAATTTTATATATAACTGTTGTTTCTCTAACACTCGCAGACCTCAGCTCGTGATGATAGGACTAGAGTAAGTTTTATCGACTCCAAAACACCTCTCTACTCCTCATTTTTAGGCCTTAAAACTAAAAAAGCTCACGGCTTTATGATTCCTTTTTCATCGATGTTTCAAGAGACGCGGTCATACAACCTTTGATTCAAGAACCGAGGTGAGTTAACTAATGAAGTCTAGACCAAGTATGTCTTCAGTATGTTCTTGACAGAAGAAAATAAAAACTAAACATGTTTTTTTGCAATTTGATGAACAAGTAGATAAGGAGGCAATCGACATGGGAACTTCAAACTTTTATAGAACGATGGAACCGCGCTGTTGAAGAAGACAAGAACTGGATCGATCCATCGTCATCTAGCTCGGTGACAAAGAGGAAGAGTAATAACAGAAGATTAAGACTTGGTAGTAGTAGTAGTAGGCAAAGCATAAAGAGAACTCAAGAGACATCAACAACATAGCACACAATTAGCAAAAGAATGATCTTATATACACACACATAGAGATTGGCTTTCACATATGTCACTAGTAAATATCATTAGTTTCTTTGGTATACTTTAGCTTTAATAGTGTAGTTTTCTTTCACTAAAAAAGAGGTTTATAAATATTTGTAGAAAGCTCCTGTCCAATATTGTTATCAATCTACTGTTTCTAAATCACTTGATTCAAAATATTTATCATCTAGAAAGAGTTTTAGTCCAATGGGCAAGCTGTTCTTTCATAAGTTTGGGGTCGCGAGTTCGAATCGGGTTTCGCGTATGTGCGAGTACACTCCGTATGTGGGGTTTAAGGGTCATGGGATCGGTCCGTTGTAATCCGGATCCCCTGTGTGGGTTAAAGGCTATCGAACGACCCGTTGTGACCTGCCGACATAAAAAAAATTTGTTTCTCATCTCTCCTAAAATTTTTATTGGGCCACATTCTAAATAAATGAAGTTGTGATGTAGACTCAAAGGGCACTTTATTTCAAACCTACGACTACATCAATTTGAATTTTTTTTTTTTTGATAAGAATGTAAATTTTTACTAATGATAATGATACATTGAGATACAATGAGTTCTTTAAAGATCAAAAACCATCTATTTGAATTTCTCTTTGTCTATTTTTCTTCTCCTCTACTTTTTTTTTTTTTTTGAGTTTTCTTTATACTCTAATTGTTAAGCTTTTCACATTTATGCATTTGGAAACTTTGACGAAATTGTCTATTAAAATCCTATATATTAAAAGAGAATACACTTTAGTGAAAAAATTCTAGGTGTCATTGGTAGGTTGATTCTTGATTTAATTGTTATAATTTGATTGGCCGATGGTTTTGGGTTTTTATTTTTTATTTTTAAAATTTTGGATCAAAAAATTAAATGACATTCGAGATAATTAAGGTAATAAAATAAATCTTTGTTTCTTTAGGTAATACACTTTAAGTGTTCACAATCGTAACAAATTTTTTATGGGAGTATTTTAAATGTTTAGTGATTGGTTTCAAAATTATTAATTAAAAAGTTTCAATTACGGAAAATTAGTCAAAAAATCGTTTGACTTAAATAAGTTTATATATTAAAATTTCAAATTAAACAAATTATATATATAATTTCCGTGAAAGGTGCTTCCTATAATGATCAATAATGCGATATAGGTAAATTCTAAAAATCAAATGATCATGTATTAAACTCAATATAATATTGCCAAGGTAACATACTCTTTATAAAGCAACTATAATAAATTTTTATTTAACCTAACCTTGCCCATCAAGTTTGCCGTTTCTATATAAATTATTTGACATTAAACCCACAAACAAACATCCTTCTAATCGACATTGTTTTATTGATAAGAATTATTGTTGTTAACCTTTCACCACAATGGTTCAAATTAGTCTACACGAGGTTATTATCCCTCCTAATGATTTTACAATCATTGTAAGAGTTTTGGCTGTTCGGAAGAGACAACGCATATGGTTTGAAGCTTGAAGCCATACTTTCTGATGAATAAGTAAGTGTTCAAAATTTTTTTTATATTATTCACGTTGGTTTTTATAATTTAGTTATAAAAAAAAAAAATTTTATTTGTACGTGTTTAACCTGATAATTACATTTTTTAATCAGGGTAATAAGATTCATGCTACTGTCAAAAACATGGAGTTTCGGATTATTACTTCTTCTATTAATATTTAAAATTTTAATATTATTGAACGTTTCAGATTATTAGAATGATGAGTTTCGGATTATTACATGTACATTTGTAAATGGTGATAATATTTATATAATAAAAAAATGAAACATTTGTTAATGCGTTCATATATATATAATAGTATAAGTTATAAGATTTTATACAATGCCAAAAGGATTTTTAAGTTATGCATCCATGTCTTGAATAAAACAATGCATCACCTCATGAGTGTATGGCTTAATTTTTGAAATGTACTTTGACACGGAATATAGTTTAATTGTAAGATGTTAAATGATTTTAAAAGAATTAACTTTATAAATGAAGAAATTTTATTTTAAACAAACTACTCAAGATTAAAAAAAAGGAAATTATTAAATTATTTCTTTCCTTTTAAATATCATGTTTATCTTAAAACCAATCACTTTAAATTTTATTTTAATTCTTTCACATTCTATTCTTGAATAATATCCCGTTAAAATGATTTATTTTTCTTGGCCAACAAATGATTTCTATTTTTCA
>OVAN01008657.1:0-17876 GCA_900406275.1 Anastatica hierochuntica | reverse complement strand
GAACGTGAAGCTCAGCTGGAGAAGTTGCTGCAGTGGAAGGAGCCGGAGGTCGAGCAGCAGCCCAAACCCGCCACCGAACCCGTGACCCTTGGAGACGAGGAGCGAGTAGCCAAGAGGAGAGAGAGAGAAGAGAGAGAGAAATCATGGAGGAGGAGGNACCTACCTGGCTGGCTGGTCTGTCAGAGGTGAGGGGTTGGGGTCGATGCCCTGCAGGGCCAGCCGGCGGGTCCCGCGGGACGGGTTGTTACAGTAATGTCAGTCGTTGGTAACATACACCTTTGTGGAGGCATCCCACCATTACAACTTGAGCCATGCTTTGTGGAACTACAAGAAAGCATTCATCACTCAGAAAAATACTCGCCATCTGTGTCAGTGCAGGTATGGTAGCACTTTTGCTATTATGTCTTTTTATGGTTTATCTATGCCGTTACAAACAGAGAATGAAGAGTGTCAGGGCTAACAGTAATGAGAATTATTAGTTTTTATCCCCCGTGAAGTTGTTTTATGAAAAGGTAAGTTATGATGAGCTCTACAAGACAACCGGTGGCTTCTCTTCCAGCAATTTGATTGGGTCCGATAGCTTTGGGACTGTGTTTAAATGATTCTTGGGTCCAAGAACAAGGTCGTTGCCATTAAAGTTTTGAATCTTTGCAAATGTGGAGCTGCAAAGAGCTTCATGGCAGAATGTGAAACATTATGATGTATAAGGCACCGCAATCCTGTGAAGTTGGTTACAGTACATTCGAGTGTTAATTTTGAAGGAAACGAATTTGGAGCTCTAGTGTATGAGTTCATGGCTAATGGAAACTTGAACATGTGGCTACACCCAGAGGAGGTTGAAGAAACTGGCAATCCCTCTGGAACCCTTGCACTTGTTGAAAGACTTAACAATGCAATAGATGTTGCTTCAGCTCTGGTTTATCCTCACACTTACTGTCACAACCCTATAGCCTACTATGATCTTAAGCCAAGCAATATCCTTTTAGATGTAGATTTGACTCAGGTAAACGACTTTGGTTTGGCACAACTACTACTGAAATTCGATCGGGATACTTAAATTCAGCTCTACAGGTGTTCGTGGAACCATCATATATGCTTCACCAGATATGCTTCTTTTGCTCAGTGTATAAGCAAACTGTTCTCTATTAGAGACAGGTTTATTATAAGAGACGAGAATACTTACACAAGTTGAAGTACGACCTTTTAAAGGCGAAGAGATTTAAGGTAATGCATAATAATTCTCTTATATCACATTTTAGTTATATTGACACATATACATATGTATGTGGAACATATTAATTATAGTTAGTCAAATATTTGTATGAAAGAGTGATTATTCTAGTGATTGTCTTGTGTTTCTAAATATTGTATCAGTTACCTGGTTGTAGTCTTCCTGAGTACAGTGGGACTCAAATGATTATAACATTCTGTATTTTATTCAATAAAATATGATCTTCCACATTATTCTTTTTCTCATTATTATTTCCATAACTACAAAGATACAAGAAACAGAGCAAAAACGATGGGTTAAGCAAAGCAACACGAATAGTATGGACATTTCTGTCGTTGTGCCATTACATGAAAGGATAAGGTTCAAAGAGCTTGACAATGCAACTCCTAAAGTATCAGGGAATGTTGGTGTATTGTATAAAAGCATTCATCAGTCGTTGCTATCAAAGTGTTATGAAATCTTAAGAAGCGAGCAGCTGCCAACAGCTTTATCACTCAATGTGAAGCGTTGAAGGGTCTGCACCAAGAAGAGCTAGAAGGGAGTAGTAATATGATACCTCACATCCATTACCCCTTCTTGAAGTATTAACAATGCAATAGTGTTGCTACAGTTTTGGACTATCTTCATGTTTATTGTCATAACTCTATAGCTCATTGTGATCTTAGGCCAATTAATTTCTTCAAGACGATTATCTACCAAACTGATGTTAGTAACTTTTTTTTAGCTCCATTGCCCCTCAAACTCCACCAAGAGTCCTTTCTAAACCAACTTAGCTCAAATTCGACGAGTATCTAAATTTTTCTTTCGATGTATAGAAGTTGAAGACAATTGTTTTGATGGTCGTAACAAAAAAAAGCGACGATCATGTTCCAAATATTTAGCATAGGAAGTTTTCATAATTCTCTTGAATTAATATTTTAATATTTATGTACTAAATGTTCATTGTTTTGATTATTTTAATATTTCTTTTCCAGAATAGTTTCGACAATTGGAATATTTTCAAAACGTTCTCTTCTCTCTTTAAAAATTTTTAAAATTAACATTTTAAAATTTCAGTCGTTTTGCTTCCGCATGCATGTTTGCAATTTTTTTTTTGTTTAATAAGAGTTTCCACTTCTATATGACATAGTTTTTAAGTACAAATATGTATTCCGCGTTCTATGATCGATTATTCACCTCATAGGGTAACAGTAATGTCACGGTCGTTATTGAAGCTTACCAGCCCTTAGTCTTGGACATACAAAATCAGTTTTTGATAACTTCGCCGACACTTGAGGAGATTAAGAAAGCGGGATTTGATATTAACACAAACAAGGCTCCAAGTCGTGATGGATTCTCGTCTGCGTTCTTTTAATATTTTTGGCCAGTAATTGGTTTTGACATTATCCGCGAGGTTAGATTGTTCTATTCATCAAGTGTTTTCCCAAAGGGACCGAACAAGATTAATGTTCGTTTGATTCCAAAAATTCCAAACCCGAGACGTGTTACTGATTATTGACCAATTGCTTTTTGTAATGTCTTGCATAAGATAATTACAAAGATTTTCGCATCTCATATATGAGAACCAATCAGGATTTGTCCTGGGGCGAGTGATTTTCGACAACACGCTTATTGCCCATGAAATCCTTCATACCTTGCGGTTGTCTAAAGCTGAAAAACGTGGTGCAATGGCTGTTAAAACGTATATGACAAAAGCATATGACAAGGTTGAATGGAACCTCTTCTGGGAAGTGTCACAGAGGTAGGGATTCGAAAGGTAACTAATATATTGGATAATGGAATGTGTTACCAAAAATTCATATTCCTTCTTAATCAATGGTTTGTCGCAGGGTTGTGTGGTTCCATCTCAAGGTCTTAGATAAGTGATTCATTAGATCCTTGTTTATTTGTCTTGTGTACGAAATTTTTATCCGGTCATTGCCGTAATGTGCAAAATTCATGTTCTCTACAGGAGGTGTGAGTGTCTAGCCAGAGTCCAGCGGCCAACCATCTCCTCTTCGCATATGATACTATGTTTTTCTGTAAGAGTGATGCTTATAGTTGATGTGTTTTACGAAGCATTATTCGCCCGTATGAGAAGGCATTGAGCAAGAAAATTAATGGCTCCAAGTCCTCCATTACTTTTTCTTCTCATACACCTGCTACTCGGCGTTTGGTGTCAAAGCGTATTCTGGGGGTTCATAATGAAGGAGGCACCGATTAATATTATTTGGAATTACCGGAGAATTCGGACGCCGGAAACGTGATATTTTCATGGGAATACTTGACCGTATTCTCTAAAAGTCACTAAGTTTGTCTTTGTGGTTCCTTTCTACAGTGGGAAAAGAAGTAATGCTCAAGTTGGTTTTCTTTACTATTCTAACGTATGCAATGTCGTGTTTTAAGCTTAATCTACTTAGCTAAAAGAATCCAATCGGTTCTTACTCGATATGATGGGAGGAAAAATCAGATAAAAATAAAATAAATTGGATTTCTTAGTATCGCTTGACAATATCAAGAGCATGTGGTGGTCTAGGTTTCGAGTGTTCTTGCGCATATTGATGTTATGTTGGCTAAGCTAGGGTCGCAAATGTTCTGGTTGTCGGAGTATTCTGGTTGGGGTAGGAAGTGCTTCGGTTAGGTGCATGCTTGCTCATTGAGGATGGCGAGTCCGTTTATATATGGTGGGATCCATGGTTGTCTACTCATGAACTTACAAAACCAATGGGTCAAGCTCCTATGGATGGAGGTTTTTTTAAGGTCCCTCATTGACTGATGCATCTACTCATCAATGGAAATGGAGTGAAGTTGAGAAATACATACCACTATATCGTAGTATACTTCTAGATTACCACTGAGTTCGATTCCAAAGGACGATAAGCTTGTGTGGTAACGTAGGAAGAATGGTTGTTATAGCCCAAAAGCTGGTTATGAGTTATTATTGCAACTGTCTAACCCCTCAGAGAATAGCTTCGATGGTTTAAGTTGATTTGGCACTTGAAAACGTCATCTAAGGTTCAATCTTTTATGTGGAAAGCGGTTGTTGTTGCTTTTGTTGTCGGGGTTCAGCTTTAAAGGCGAGAAGTGGAGGATGATGGCTTATGTGTTTATATATGGTGGGATCCATGGTTGTCTACTCATGAACTTACACAACCAATGGGTCAAGCTCCTATGGATGGAGGTTTTTTGAAGGTCCCTCATTGATTGATGCATCTACTCATCAATGGAAATGGAGTGAAGTTGAGAAATACATACCACTATATCGTAGTATGCTTCTATATTACTACTGAGTTCGATTCCAAAGGACGATAAGCTTGTGTGGTTACCTAGGAAGAATGGTTGTTATAGCCCAAAAGTTGGTTATGAGTTATTATTGCAACAGTCTAACCCCTCAGAGAATAGCTTTGATGGTTTAAGTTGATTTGGCACTTGAAAGCGTCATCTAAGGTTCAATCTTTTATGTGGAAAGCGGTTGTTGTTTCTTTTGTTGCCGGGGTTCAGCTGTAAAGGCGAGAAGTGGAGGTTGATGGCTTATGTGTACGTTGTGGTGGGGCTTAAGCAGAGGACCGTGTATTTTTGCAATGTCCTTTTGTTCAACGTCTGTGAGTTAACACCAATGTTTAAACCTGTGTTTTCGCAGAGTAATTCTCTTAAAAAGTTTTTGGAAGCTAGTCATCATATCAATAACCTCCCACCAACAGATTTATCGTCGGTAAGCATAATTAGGTGGATATGTTGACATTGGCAGAAGGAAAGAAACAATAAGATCTTCTCTAATATAGTCTTCTTAGAGGAGGATTGAGTGAATAAATTTGTGACAGATGCCCGGGCTCGGTTCCTCGCACAACAAGCTTTGCCACCACGACGTCAAGTTCAAGAGTATCCACTGACGCTAATGATGTGTTAGTATTTTAGTGGTTTTTATCACAAGCTTTTATTCGGTTTTATGAATTTTAGTATGTATTCGGATCTTTTTGGCGCGGATTTGTGTTCTTTGTTGTTTTTACATGAATCGAGTGTGGATGTGCGAAAAGATTGCATTTTGGATGGATTTCAAGCATGGAAGGAAGTTTTCTTGAAGGCTTAAAATATCCAATCAGATGGACAAGGATCAATCGATCCTTGTCTCAAGATCGATCGACCCCTGTCCCGATTTTCAAACCGATTTTTACGAAGAACCATAACGAACTTATCTTGAACCAGATTTCATAACAAAAACATAAGCTCGTGTTTCCTGTTTCATCAGGCACTTTTTCTGAGTTTTTGAGAGCAAGAGAGAGCTTTGTAATTTGAGGAGAAAATCATCTTCCATACTTCGAATCTGAGAAGAATTCTGAACCTTACTCTTTATTTTTTGTTCAATAAAATCATGTCTCGCTCTGATATGATTTGTGTTTGTTCAATTATCATGAGTGAGTAGTTTGCTTGTTAGGTTTAGGGTTCTCACATAGGGATTCATGATTTGTTGACATAGAATTTTACGATTAGGGATTTAATAAATTGGATCTTCATCTAGGATTGTTCGTAATGCATGAAATTAAATTGATCACTTAATTTCCGATCTTAGGTTGTTTAACGCCTGGAAAGTGTTCGATTAAATGCCTGAAAGAATCCTGAATGAGCAATTTATCTTAAGCCAATGGAATTTGATGTGTAAGTGAATTGTGAACAAATCAAACTTGTTTAGAATGCATGATTAAAATCTGGGAGTCAACGGAAGTTAGTGTCAAGCTTTCTAATACATAGGAAATTGATACCACGGAAGTTGATAAAGTCTATAATTGTGTTTCGGTTCAAGACGGTTCAAAACATGTTTCCTAGTCCTATAATTCGAGTCTTCAATGAATTGTTTCCCTGAGAATACTCAATGCCCAACTCTTCTTTGATTGATTTACAACCCCGCTTTTATTTGTTTGCTTACTTTTATTTCTAAATTTCGATTATTATCTTCTTAAAAGACATCTTTTTCGCTTTAGCCTGCTATTTGATATGAAATTCTTCGTGCTATATTTGGTCTCTGTGGATTCGATTTCGAACCAC
The DNA here is from genome assembly GCA_900406275.1 of Anastatica hierochuntica. Taxonomy (NCBI): domain Eukaryota; kingdom Viridiplantae; phylum Streptophyta; class Magnoliopsida; order Brassicales; family Brassicaceae; genus Anastatica; species Anastatica hierochuntica. The sequence continues at coordinate 11,626 of OVAN01008657.1, read as the reverse complement.
TACAACGTACTTCTGTGCGCTTCCAGTGTTATCTCGGGCGAAAACCTGAGCTATCAAGTTTTCTGGCACCGTTGTCAGGGACCAATACGTCATCTTAGAACTTAGGATCATTGCATGCCTAAGGCATTTTTTTTTATTTTGTTTAATTTCTTCCTTTTCTTCTATGGTTTTATGCTTTCAGGTGCATGAACAAACCTTATACCAGAAGCCAAGGGATCGCGAATCTTCTCGATTTTGAGCCTAAACTTGCGCGTCAAGAGAGACAGAAGAAGAAGGAGAAGCTGCTTTAGGTTATTGAAGAATTTGAATTTGCTCAAATCATGGGTGATAACATGGGAGAACATATTCAAGTTCATCAAAATCCTTTCTTTCCTGGAGTCCTTCCAGGAGGTAATCCACCTGCTGGTGGTGGTGCTAATGTTGGTGCTCAGCAAGGTGGCTAGCAAAACGTTGCAGCTAAGGGGCAACAACATGCAAATCAACCTCAAAGAAGGATGAATCTGGCACAATATGACACTTCGGAGGCTTTCTATGCGAGTCGTGTTGGGATTCGTCTGCCTCCCATTTAGAGAATAGACTTTGAGATCAATACTGGTCTCATTAACTTGGTGCAACAGAATCAGTTTCATGGGTTGCCATCACATAACCCAATGCACCATCTGGATAAATTTGAAACCATTTGCAATACTATCTAGCACAATAGAGTACCTACCGAAGCACTGAAATGCAAGTTGTTCAGTTTCTCTCTGAATGACAAAACTACAAGATGGTATAAAATTTTGGAGCCTGGTTCTTGGACAACATGGGACGAGATCAAGGCTGCCTTTCTTGGGCATTTCTTCACGAAATCAAGGTCTATGTCTCTTCGAAACAAGATTGTAGGATTTCACCAATTGGGTTCTAAGAGTTTTCATACAGCTTGGGAAAGATTCAAGGAGTACCTCAATGATTGTCCTCAGCATGGATTCTCATATTGAAATATCCTCAACATTTTCTACAATAGGGTTGAGGAGAAATATCATAATGTTATGGACACCGCGAGCAATGGTGATTTCATGACCAAGACTGTGGAGGAAGCTTATATGCTGGTGAATAACATGGCGTGTAATCAGGCCAATCGAAGATTAGATTATGATCGTGGTAGAGGAGTTGTACAATCAGATGCGAAGAGAATTGATGATTTGCAATCAAAGCTCGATGAACTAATGAGGAGAGATCAGCAAGGAGTGAATTTTTTTGGGGAGCAGAATGATGCACTTGTGCTTCAAGAGCAGAAGTTGAGACAAGTGTATCATGAGTTTATGTCTGAGGAGCTGGAAGGTGGTCAAGTAGATGTGAACTACATTGGAGGTCAAGGAAATTTTTGTAATAGAGGTTTCAAAAACCAGAACCAATTCTAGAACAAGTCATACCAACAGAATCAGAGTATCTTCAACTCCAGATTTCGGAACAAGAATCAAAACAGTGGCTATCAATAGAAGCAGTTTAGTTCAGGAGGATTCAAGAACAACTATCAGTCGTGGTATCAGAATCAGACCAGGGACAATTTTCTATATCTTGTGAAGATATTGATTTGAAACAAATGCTCCACCAAGTGCTAGAAAATAAGACTAAATCCGCTGCGGAGATAAATCAGAAAGTCAATAGCATGTACAGTGACCTTAATGGGAATTTTGAGGCTATGAGTGTTCAAATGAAGATGTTGGAAACACAGGTTTCTCAGACTTCTGCAAGCAACAAAGCTCCCCAGGTGTCATTCCAGCCAAACCGCAAAAGAATCTGAAGGAATACTGCAATGCTATCTCGGTTCAAAGAGGAAAAAGGGTTGAAAAATCGTCAGGGACAACGATTGATCGATCGCTGGCTGAGGATCGATCGATCACTCGATAAAAAAAATTGGAAAATTGCGGAAGTCACTGATTGATCGATCATATGACACGATCGATCGATTAGAAGAGAAGAACAAGGATCGATCGATCCCTGCCCCTGGATCGATCGATCCCTATCCTGACGCGGGTTCGTCGGATTTTCGCGATGGATCGAAGGCACAGGAGGTTGAGGATGAGTATGTACCACTCCCACCTTACATACCCAAGCCTCTGTATCCTTCTAGACCCCCATCAAAAGATTAAGGAGCGCGAGTATGAGAAGCTAAAGAATCTAGTTGGTGAATTACATGTGCGATTGCCTTTCATAGAAGCAGTCAAGATGGTACCTTCTCTTAAGAGATACATGAAAGAGAATCTCTCAGATCGCATGACCTTATAACAAGGTGTATCAGTTCTTACTACGGAGTGTAGCGTAGTTCTTCAGAATATTGCACCAGAGAAACGCGAAGATGTAGGTCCTTTTGTTTTGCCTTGCGGGATTGGATCTCTTACCTTCGAGAGATGTCTGTGTGATTTGGGCTCTAGAGTTAGTTTTCTGTCGTTGTCTTTCTCGCAGAGGATGAATATGGTAAACTATAAGCTCACGAAGATGTCCTTGATACTTGATGATAGATCAATTCGGAAGCGAATAGGCATTCTCGATAACATTTCTGTTTGTGTTGGGAAAGGTTATGTATACACTGATTTCGTAGTCTTGGAGCTTGACGAAGAACCCAAGGATCCTATCGTCTTGGGGAGACCATTCTTATCTACTGCTAGAGAAATGATTGATGTTCAGAATTGTCTGATTGATCTGCAGTTGGGTAAACTAGATGTGCGTTTCAATATTGAGAAGTCAACAAAGAAGCCTACCATAGATGGACAAACATTTTGGGTTGACACATTGACTGAAGTGATTGAGGAGGTTTTGGAGGAACCTTACATTGTGGAATCTTTAAATATATCCTTATCACGAATTGACGAAGAGGATGGTTTATTGAGTAAAGACACATTGGTGATTGCTGAAAAGAATTATCTCAAAGAAGTCCTAGATGGAGACATTCGTTCTACGGTGAGAAAACTTAAGACCAAAAAGAAAGTGAAGCAGAAAGAGCATAATGCTGAGGAGAGTTCAGAGTTGACCTTGATCCCTATGCGATGGAAGTGCTATTGAGTATAAAGTGAAGCGTAAAGGCAGATTTAGACCTTTCTCCAAAGTGAGAGCCATCCTTACACAAGAGTTTAAAGAGAAGGGAGCAGCTATTGTGAAGAAAGCGATGAGCAGCATCCTTGAGCTGAAGATTTTTGCAGGTGGAGCTTGCTTCGGGGCGAGCTCTAAGATCGTTCCAGACTGATCCATCCTCACTACAGTCAGGCTCGTGACTTTAAACAAACGTTGAGTTGGAGGCAACCCACTAGTATTGCAGGAAAAAGATAACCAGATAGAAGGACATGGATCGATCGATCCCTTTCCATGGATCGATCGATCCCTGTCTCAATTTATTGGCTATATCACACGACTTCAAGTAAGTTTGCTTATTTCCGTTTCTTTTGATCTTTATTTTATTTTTCCTTTTATTTGCTACTTATCCCTTCCTTGGATTTGTTTCACACCGAGACGGTGTGAGATAAGTCTGGGGGAGGCTACTTATGTTTCTCTTTTTCTTTTGGTGTTTTTTGAGTCATTTTAATGTTTTTATTGAGCCGGTTATGGATTGTTTATGCTTCATAATGATTTCAAACTATTATCTCTGCGCATTGCACTTTATTTATATTCTCATTTACCATTTTATTTGGACTTTTAGCACAGGCAAACCAGAATAACTTATGACCAAACTCCCCACCAGAAATCTTTGGAACTCAGACTTTTATCTGAAATGTTATTAACATTATTTTAATTGTCTTACTAATGATTTTAATTGCTTTGATCCAGGAACTTGAAATCAGGAATCAAACCCATCATTCATGATTACTTCCACATTTTTCTACCATTCTTTTCTGTAATCTTGAGTGACCAGACTCACCTTTAGTCAAGCACCACACCCTTACCTTATCTACTTGAATCTCCATGCATTTTTTTTATCTTATATGCACACATGTGTAAAAATAATGGAGAGAATAGAGTAGACATGATCCTTCTGATTGCTTAGGTGGGATTGAAAAATTTAGCTGGTTTAGACACGGTCCTGAGTGTCTGATTTTTCGGTGTTGAGTGTTTTGGATGTTCTGATGAATATGTTGCATTTCTTCGTGCTGTATGGGTGTTTTAAAGTTTAAAAACATCATTGATATGCTAATTTCTACCAGATTTTCGTTCTGAAAAAAATATGAAAATTTAGTTTTATTTTTTGATATCTGGTTTAGAAATTAGCATTTACATATTATATTGTTGATTGGATTCACCCTGTAGTTTGCACATATTCAGTTTACTTTTGATTGGTGGTTTGTACTTGGGTAGTTAGGGGACATGGATATCAATATNCGATTTTGCATAATGTCTTGCATCTTGACGCAATTTTTGATACCTGAAACACTCTAAGCCTCACCACTAAAAGCCTTGAATACCTGGCCTGAGTTCCTGATTACGAGTTCTTCGGTGAAAAAGTTTCACGCCTATCTTGAATGANTTATTAACATGGAAGCTGAGTTTGCAGGTTCATATTTTACAGTATGGATGGACTTGGGAGGTTATGCAACGATTCTTGGGGAGAATGTTCTAACTTTTCTAAGTCTATATGGTTAGCGAAAGTAGTGCAGAGTAAGGTTTTTTGATAGCATAAGATCCATTTGGTTTTCAAANGTAGTGCAGAGTAAGGTTTTTTGATAGCATAAGATCCATTTGGTTTTCAAATTTCTTTTCCTGTAGGCTTAATCTTCGTTTTCTTTACTTGAAGACAAACAAAGATTCAAGTCTGGGGGATTTGATGTGTTAGTATTTTAGTGGTTTTTATCGCAGGTTTTTACTCGGGATTTATGGTTTTTAGTATGTATTCAGATCTTTTTTGGCGCGGATATGTGTTCTTTGTTGTTTTTACAGGAATCGAATGTGTGATACTAAGAGTTTTAACCCGAAATATATCACTGCAATTGCCCAACAAACGCAGTAGTATAGATGGGATTGAATCCACAGAGACTAGTTACACACTAAAACCTTTATTTCGAATCAAGCTAGAAGACACATAAATTGTTTATTGGTTTTTTCGAATTGCAGAGTAAATAATAGCAGAAATTAAAACGATGTAAATTCAATAGACTAAAAACGCTAGATATTAGGGTAATTCGCAGGAAACATGATTGATAAATAAGAATCAGACTGAGAAATATGAAGCAACGTTCTTGAACTCAAATCACTTAAACAGACAAATCTCCTCCCGGAGTATTTAATCCCGATGTTTAGAACAATGAAAACTAACTCCCGTTGAATTCAAAAGAACTAAACATGGATTAAGGTCAGGTTTGATATGTTCACAAAATACCTAACATCAACTCCCGTTGGCTAAGGATTTTTTGCTCATCTAAGAGATTTTCAGGTTTCTAAATCAACTCCCGTTGTATCTATCAACCTAAGATCATGAATCAAGTAGCTAATCTAATTCAAGCAATAAGTTCAACTTAGATGAAAGAATCCTTATGATAATTTTCCCAAATCTAACAACGTAAATAATCAAATCATGAAATCCTTTGAAACCCTAAAACCTAACTAGAAAAGTACTCAGACATAATTGAAGAACAAAAAATCATAGATAAAAAGAAAGACATAATGAAATTAATTTGTAAATAAGCTTCAGAAATCTTTTCCAAAGCTTCTAGAGTCTGAGATTCCTCTCCGCAAAAGCATACAAAGAAAAAGCTAAAAAGTCTGTGAAAAATCAAGTCAAAAAACCTAATTTTCGTCCTAAAGTATTTACATAGGTTCTAGGGTCTTTTCTGCAATATCTGGAAATTCTTAGGCAAAAAAAGAAATTCCCGAAACTGGACAGCATGTGATTACGAAAATGGTCATAATTTTTGATCGCACCGTTGGATTGTCTTCAAACCACCTCCATATGAAAGCTAACTCACGTGGCTATCTTGTGTCAAATTTCAGATCGATCTAACAGTGGAAACCTTTTCACATAAGGCCAAACTTCTGATCCATCAGCAAAATTCTGCATCTTCATAAGTTTATTTTTGTCCAAATTGCTTCATTAATCTCCAAAGCACCCTAAAACTTGAAAAAACATCAAATAACACCAAAAGACTCCAAAAAGTCTCAAAAAAAAACCAAAAACACCATTAGAAGTTAGTAGAGATATATCAGTGTGGATGTGCGAAAAGATTGCATTTTGGATAGATTTCATGCATGGAAGGAAGTTTTCTTGAAAGCTGAAAATATTTAATCAGATGGACAAGGATTGAGAGCAAGAGAGAGCTTTGTAACCTAAGGAGAAGAATCATCTTCTGTACTTTGAATTTGAGAAGAATTATAAACCTTACTCTTTATTTTCTATTAAATACAATCATGTCTCTCTGATCTGACCTATGTTTGTTCAATTATCATGAGTGAGTAGTTTGCTTGTTGGGTTTAGGGTTCTCACATAGGGATTCATGATTTGTTGACATAGAATTGTATTATTAGGGATTTAATCAATTGGATCTTCATCTAGGATTGTTCGTAATGCATGAAATTAAACTGATCACTTAGTTTATGATCTTAGGTTGTTTAATGCTGGGAAAGTGTTCGATTAAATGCATTATCTTAAGCGAATGGAAGTTGATTTTTAAGTGAATTTTGAACATATCAAACTTGTTTAGAATGAATGATTAGAATCCAAGAGTCAATGGAAGTTAGTCTCAAGGTTTCTAATACATAGGGAATTGATACTACGGAAGTATATCAAGTCTATAATTGTGTTTGAGTTCAATATGGTTTAAAACACGTTCCCTAGTCTATAATTCGAATCTTCAATTAATTATTTCCCTGAGAATACCTAACGACCAACTCTTCTTTAATTGATTTACAACCCCGCTGTCATTTGTTTGCTTATTTTGCTTTCTAAATTTTGATTATTGCATCTTCTTAAAAGACATCTTTTTTGCTTTAGCCCACTATTTGATCTTAAATTCTTTATACTACCTTTGGTCTTTGTGGCTTCGATCCCGAACCACTACAATGTACTTCTCTAGGCTTGCAGTATTATCTCAAGCGAAAACCTGAGCTATCAGCTAATATAGACCAATTTGAGCTGCTACATAGATGCAGCTTGAGGAGAAAAGTTTAGCTTGTGGCTTGGGTTATCATTTTCGTTCGAATACAAATGAGTTGTTGGGTGAAATCACTGAAGTAAATGGAATGTATACTCGGCTCTTGAAGTTGAAGCTTGGGCGGTGTTGATTGCAATTTTTAAAGCCTAATCTCAATGTCATTTGGAGTTGCAAGTCCACTACGATTCTCAAATCTTGATTCATCTCATGCAACGGGAGAGTCTCACAATGATCTTGATGTGATCCTCTGTGATATTCGAAATTTTGATGCGTCCTTCGCGTTTATTTCTTTTCATTTTGTTTCTCGTAACATAAATATGATGTTGATTCTCCGGCAAAAAGAGTGTTAGCTTTAGCTACTTCAGTTTGAAGTTTCTTTGAATAAAATTTTGACCAAAAAAAATCCCAATTTAATCCAAATATTCATAGACAAACCTTCTAAATAAACTAGAAAGTGTTTCATTTATTATCTCAGTATTTCTTTCATCTTTCTTATCGATGATTACTATACATCTTATACCAAATTACCTCGACCCAATGAAAGTTACTGCATAAATCCACAAAGGCTCAAGCTTTTATGATAAAACCTTAGAGGTGTATTGGATTGAGTATTAGAGAGGATTTGAATTTTAGTAAGTTTTTAGATTTTGGTGAATGAGGAAAGTTGTTGTGATTTGTTTTTAAAATTCTTTGCAGATGACAGTTAAGAATTATAGTTGTGGTTGAGTGTTAATTCGATGTTCATATGCTGGTTAAGAACTTCAATCGAGTCTCGTGTAAGATTGACAATCACATTCATTACTGATGCACAAAAGCTTTGGGAAAACTAGAGGAAACAATTTGAGGTGGGTAACAAAGTCGGAGTTCACTAGCTGATGGACCAGATTGTCTGTGTAGACAAGGAGGACATGCAGTAATTGATTACTATGGGAAGCTAGCTTGAGGGAATAAGGTTTTTCTTTTCAAGTAACTAAAAAGAAATAGATTTATTTGCTTTTACACAACACATTGATTCGATCAATAAGCATCAAGTCATTATCTCATTGCATCTGGGTTTTGAGTTGAACGAGGAAAGGAAATATATGGTTTTAAAGATAGACTCAAATGATGATGGACATTGGAATGATGAGTTTATTTTGTGGGAAAGAACAGGCTTTTTAGGTAGATTAATGAGGTTACATCTCAATTTCATGATGGGAAAAAATGGTAAGAGAAATTATAAAAAGGAACAGGAAGCGACGACTGATGAGAGAGAAAAAGAGAAGTTAAAAAACCTAGAACAAAGTCTAGGACTCTAAGGTGTCTGACTTTTAAAATAACAAAGGTTGTAAAAAAAATACTTTCAGGACTATTAAAATTAAACAGTAAAAAAAGTTTTATTGGATAACCTCATTACTCTAATTCTCACCTAAACTATATTATTTGGATCTTTGTATTTTACAAAGAAACTCCACTAAAACACCTTAAAGTCATTCAAAATCAATCACTTAAATTTTTTTCAATAACAGTGGATTTGATGATACATTTTAAAATCACTAGTCTAATAACACCGAATTTTGTCAAAATTAAAAAATTTTTTTGTATGAATGATATAAAGTTTCAAATTTTAATACAAATCCCTCCAAATTATTGATTGAAAATACTCCCCCTCCCAACCCCCACCCCACCCCACCCCACCCCACCCCCCAAATAGTGCATTTTGTCTCCTTTCTCCATATAAAGAGCCTCACCCACTCAATATCTTCATCAATTAAAATCATAATGGCATTGCAAAAATCATACCACAAGCTAGGCCATTGATCCCACATGCAAGCCACCACTAAAAAATACCTCACCACCACTTTATCTCTCTTTCCAAGATCTATAACCATTCGATATGTTTGCACGGTCATCCAACCACATATCCAAGGTCACCGCCATCTCCTACTTGCTACGACGAAGTCGGAGCAGCCAACCGCGTCTCCTCCAGCCGCCAACCATGTCGTTTGAAGCCCATCACGTGGGCTTCACACAGTACATGTGTTGTTTTATATCTCTAGGAATGACCCAACGCTTTGACTCATGCCTATTAACCTGCAACATGGCACAATTCGTTAGAGCTCACTTTTGACCACAACACCACTGTCATTGACCATTGGCTGCTATTGCTGGACCACCATCATCGTCGCAACTTTTCCGGTAGGCTACTGTTGTTGCTCAGACAAGCTTAAGTTGACTTGGCGACTCGGTGACTAAATGGGTTGACTAGTTAAACTCGAACAAATTGAATTGGCTGACTTGGTTGGCTTGGGTTGACTCATTAACCCATAGACCGTTAACTTTTTCTCCAGTTGACCCTTTTTGTTTAATGTTCATGCCTTTTTGTAGCAACTCAAATTATGTCATTTCTCGCACTTTCTACCTAGTTTTTTGTAAGAATTCTGACTATTGCCTAAATTTCCGCATCCGAGACCTTTAAAAGTTTGCTTCACTCTGTTTTCTATCTAAGCCGGTCATCTAATCCTCAAAAGTCTAGATTCACCATCGGAAATGGACAACCTTCATCAGGGAGCTCATTAATGTTGGAATGGACATGCTCGAGATTCGAGATGTCGCCAAGGGAATATGAAATTTCTCAACTTTTCCCTTCGAGATTATCAATATCCGCAGAGGAGCCCCCGAACTCATAGGACGAGGGGGGACAAATATATGGTCCTAGATTGTTCCACTTGACCTTTAGTGGTTCTCGGAAACCTTGAGCAACTTTGGCAGATCCCAATAGTGTCACTTCGGAATCTCCTTAATCATTGTGTGTCGTCTCAGGTTTTCAGAATCCTTGGCTAAATTGAGGATCACCCAACATTTCTCCTTATGAAATTATTTACGAGGTTAGCACACGTTAGGATAGGTCTAATTGCATTTATAGACTGAGCTATATTGATTCAACTGGTAGTTTGATTGCTTATATATGATATTAATGGTATAACCAAATAATAAAAAAATGATATGCCAAAGTACGGGTTTTCTGTGATTGGTCACTAGGTCAAACATATGTATTTATGCGAAATTGTTGGAACATAGAAAATTGCTTGCTAAAATATTGATTAGACCTAAAACGATATTGTTTGAGAATTACAAAAGAGTATGAAATGCTTGTAAAGTTAGTAGGATTGCTCTCATTTAGATAGATGGATTGTAGTGATCGTCAGGTGAAAAAGCCCCATGATGATTATCGTTTCAATGTAAGTTGGTCGTAGATAAGAAAATCCATAAACTTGGCAGCAGGTTCAATGTGACGTTCATATAATTGAGTCTTTATATTTTCTACTTGATGAGGGTGCGACATGAGATCATAACTCGGGGTCTCTTGTGAGGAGGATGCGAGGGCAAGTTGATCAGTTAGCTCATATCCTTATAGATAAATAAAACGTCCCTTAAAAGTTATGTAAACATCTCTTCAGAGGGTACAAACGGTCACTGAAGTTGTCTTTATATTATTTAAGATAAGGCAATTATTGCATTAGTGGTCGTTATTGTTGCTTAGTTTATGCCTAGCCTTTTGGGGCTAAGTTAATATTCGGTTAAGGTGAGATTTGGATATAGTCTTCGCCAAGTGACTCTTTCCTAAGTTATCCCTCTCCTTTCTACTTGTCATTCCTCTAGTTTGGTCTGCAAGGTTTGCAACACAAGAATAGTTGTTTCAAGTTAAAGGTGAAGGTTTTGCGAAAGACAGTTCACACTGCACCACAAGTAGTAAGACCATAACCAGCTTTCGGTAGCTTATGTTGGAAATTTGGCTAACCTCGGAAGCCTTCTAGTCCGAATGTTATGAAGTAGTATGAAAGCCTATGTAAAACAATACTTTAGTTTCGGCTAAAAAGGTTAGTATTTTTGTCAAAATAAAAAAATTATGTAAACATTTTTGAACGTTTATATGGTTTTTCACGGGATCCCTATAGATTAAGTATTACATAATTATATTCATAACATCAATTATTGACTTTTTCCTACTTTTTATTCAATTAGAATCAGATGTGGGACCGCCTATTGATGTATAGAAATTGCCAATAGAGTCTACAGTGGGAAAGGAAAGCCAAGCTACGAGGATGACAACAAACACAAACACTCTAATATTGTATGCTCCATATCAATATCAATTGGTTTAGGCTAATGAGTGGTTCGTTGAGGTCAACCAACCTCACTGGGAGATCACAGATGAGTCAGAGTTAGTATGGTGGTTCATGAGGATTTTAGGAGGAGGTGAATGTTGAGATTAGCAAAGAGATTTACTGAATGTTTTAGAAAATATTCGAGGTGGCAGACGGAGAGAGGATTGTTGAGGAGGAGATGGTCAACCCTGTGTTGCCTTCTCTGACCATTGATGTCGAAGAGGATTTATCAGAGGTATAGTGATGGGGGTCGAGTTTTTAATAATTTGTAATGACCTAACAACCGCTCCTAGCCCGCAAAATTGACGGGGTCTTGTTGTAGTACGTAAGGTATCGTCGAAGGATTGAAATGTTTAGAAGAGCTTA
>OVAN01008656.1:0-17876 GCA_900406275.1 Anastatica hierochuntica | reverse complement strand
GAGCGGTACCAAAGCCCTCGTCGGAGTGCTTCGATAGCAACCTGGTCATTTAGGTTCGAAAGCTTAGTTCTGNAGTTTAGTTCTGACCGTCCTAAACTTCTCTATGTAGACGTGGAGCGTGTCCCCAAATCCTTGTCGGATTTTCCATAGATCCGCTTCAGAAGCTTGCTTCTGAATGTGAGTCGAATACTGTTTTACAAAAGTGCTGGTTAGTTAATCGAAGTTGTCGATTGAATTTGGCTCGAGACCGGAGAACCATTCGAGGGATGTTCCCGTTAGGTTCTCTGCGAAGGGTCGGCAATAGCCGGCCTCGCATTCTTCGCGCGTGAAGTGAGCCTTGACAATGGCTAATCTGAAGGCTCTCAAATGAGCCTTAGGGTCCGAGGTTCCGTCGAACTCGGGTATCCAAATTTTCCTCGTGTCCCTTATGTAAGAATTAGCTATCCTGTTTGTAAATGGGGTCCCTCGAGTTTCCTCAATTATGCTTTTGATTTCAGGTGCCGAGCTCGTTGCCTTGTGGACCTGCGCATTCAGTCTCTGAAGAGCTGCATGCGTTCTTTCCATGTATCTCTGGATAGCATCAGGGCTATCTAGATGGAAAGGGTCCGACATATCGACAGATGGTCGTTCGGGAGGCTACCGCTGGGCCCATTCAGGATTCGAGCCCCAGATTCCTGGGGATCTGGGCCTTTCTCAGTCCCTGGGACTGTTTTGTCTAACTTGGTGGACCAGGGGACCTAGATGGGCCAGACCTGAATGTCCCGCTCTCTGCTGAGCCTCCGAGGGGTCAGGTCGGTTGTAATCGAAAGCTGCGTAGGAGGAGATCCTCCCACCAGTTAGGACTGGATCGTGGTCACCAGGTCTAGGTATCGGAGGCGGTGGAGGCAGGTCGTGTACCCGCTCCGATACCTGTTGCGATACCTGGCCAGGTCCTGAGCTAAAACTGGCTAAATTACTCCCATTGCCATCGCTGTGGTGGTTAATGGGTTAGGTGTCGGAACGGTTCCTGCCAGAGACGTCGAGGGAGGAGGCTCTTCCCATTCGGGTATCGCACGATTGGGAGAGAAATCGAGACGTCCTCGAGGGAAAGATGGGTCATCGATGAGATCTCGGAAGGTCACCCCCGATCCTCTCCTATTCGAAGGCTGGGATGAGTGCACTAGCGATCTCGTCTCGTGCTCGACTTGCTGCTGTCGAGATGCTAGCTGATGAACCAACCGTTCATTTTCTTGGGTACGGCTCACCAATTGTAGCATCATCTGTCTGATTTCGGAAAGCTGATCCGAAACCTGAGGTGCGGCTGATGCCGAAAGCTGTAATCCGACAGGGTTCTGGTCAGAGCCTTCGAGTGTTTGCGATCTTGGAGCAGGGTTATCAGGTAGCCTTCGTGGGGCTAACTAGGAACCAGTAGGCTCCGATCGACCCTCCGTGGAAGCGGAAGGTTCGTTCGAGGGGGTAGATCGACGGGGCTCTGGTTCACTTGATTTCTCCTTCTGCTAATGGGCCTGACTTATCAACAGCCCATCTCCTTTTTCTTTTCTTCTTCGGTTTTGGCTTCTACCGGGCCTTCGTTAGGTCCAGGCCCAACAATAACCAAGGAATCGATGAAGATAAAGGATGAGGAAGAAGACGATGGAGAACGTGGACGATGGAGGAGATGGATCGTAATGACGATGATATAATGGAATATCCACTTTCTATAAGCAAAAAAAATTTTGGCGACGATGTATAGATCAATATACACAAAGTAAAAATCTAACTGTGTCCGTGCAAATAAAGATTCCTTATCTTATATATTAATTTAGGAGACGGAGAGAAAAATGACGTTTAAAAATCTTACGCTCAATGAGTAATTTTAGGGACACATCAATAAAAATAACCAATCAAAATATTCTTATTTAATATTATATGCGTGGTGGAAAGCTCAACAGTTTTAATTAATTTTTAAATATAGATCTAATACATGTCATACAAAATTTAAATCCAGTTAAATATATGATTAGATCTAATATTTGTATCAAACAAATTAATGGATATTTTTGGATCCTAAAATAAATGAAATAATGAAACAACTACCATACATTCAAATTCCAAAGCTAAGAGAACTTTTTTAACAAAATAAAAAGTAATCGCAAAATTCCCATTCGAATTTTCAAAGCCTAATATGATTTTCATTTTTTCACATCACATATATTTGGTATTCGGTATCATATTACATCGATTGTGAGAGTTTTTAAGAGCAATAAACTTACAGTATAAAATATCTCACATATACACCTAAAACATATTTTGTCATATTTTAGATATATTTGGTACTGAAAAATCGAATAGTATTTATTGTTTTGGACTAAAAAGATGGTTTGAACTGAGTTAGAACATAAGAATTATCGTGTTGTTTGAGTTTATTTACTTGGATAATTCGGGTAAAACCGAACCGTTTAGTGTTTTAATACTACATCGATTTTCAATTAAATTTTGAAAATTTGCATGAACCTTAAGTAATCCAACCCGAACCAAAAAATGACAAGTTTTTATACGAGCTCCTACTAGCTCCACCCAAAACACCTGGACCTAAAAGAAACATAACTGACATGAACCGAAAACACGAATGTTCCCCTCTACTTTTGTATTTAAAACTTGAATGTCAAGCTCAACTTTTATATATACATAATTGTATTAGAGACATTGATATTATAATAATATATGCTTTTTAAAAAAAAATTTAAAATATTACCCGTGTATTATGTATAGTTTATCATTCTATTAAAAAACACTAGATATTTGAATTTTCCAAACAAATTTTATAATCCCGCGCTTGACGCGGGTCAAAGGCTAGTATTGTTTTGTTCGTGAAATCTTTGATTTCGTTTTCGTTTGGACCTCTTCTTTTTTTCTCCTTCGTGTCTCAGTTTTCTCATCCTGGTTGTGGGTTCGACAATTTGTCTGCTTTTCTATGGGGGAAGCAAAGTACATGTTAACAATGGACTGAACAAGGAAGTTTGTCGTTCTTACACTACAAGAAAACAGACGGATTTCCGATGCATATATTATTTTAAAACATATTAATAAACAGTCAAAAATTTCGTCGGGAATTCGTACGAATTTCCGACGAATATTATTTCAAAACATATTAATAAACGGTCATATATTTAGTAGGAAATTTCTTCAGAATTTTCCGAAGGATTTTTGTTGAATATATTATTTTAAAACATATTAATAAACGGTTATAATTTTCATCGGAAATTCGTCGGAAATTACCGACAAATTTCCGACAAATATATTATTTTAAAACATATTATTAAACGGTCATAAATTTCGTCAGAAATTTGTTGGCAATATCCGATGAATTTCCGACGAATATATTATTTTAAAAAATATCAATAAATGTCATAATTTTCGTCAAAAAGTCGTCGGAAATTTCCGACGAATATATTATTTTAAAATATATTATTAAACGATCATAAATTTCGTCGGAAATTTGTCGGAAATAATTCTCCGACAGAACATTTTGTCGGTTATTTGTCAGAAATAACCGACGGAACATATTTCGTCGGGATTGCGTCCGAAGTTTCCGACGAATTTCCTGACGAATTACCGACAACGCTTCAAATTTGTATTTCGTCAGAAATCCCTCCGAATTTTCTGACAAATTTGTGTTTGTCGGAATTTCCGTCGAAAATTATCCTGTTTTCTTGTAGTGTTATACAAACACTTTTTTGTGTTTATCTTTTACAGGTCTAACTCAATCGTTCTCCTTTGTTTGTCCCCGTCCTAGGTTTTTGGAGTTATATTATTTTGGTCATGTGTCCTCTCTTTCTCATATTTAGTTGATGAGTTGTGGTGTTGGTCTTTGTCTTGTCGCAATGTTTTTTGTTTCTTTTTGACGATGTTGTTTTGCGCATTTAATGTTAACATATTA
The DNA here is from genome assembly GCA_900406275.1 of Anastatica hierochuntica. Classification (NCBI taxonomy): domain Eukaryota; kingdom Viridiplantae; phylum Streptophyta; class Magnoliopsida; order Brassicales; family Brassicaceae; genus Anastatica; species Anastatica hierochuntica. The sequence goes on along the minus strand of OVAN01008656.1, from coordinate 13,957 downwards.
CCATGTCTATCTTCTTTCAGTGTTCTCGGTTGCATCTAATCCCCGTGTTTTACGTTGCGGTTTGAGTAGTGATAGTGAATCAGACATAGACGGTTGTGGTCGTGGGGGTGATACCCTTGGCTCAGAAGCCATTAAATGTGATGTTGCGGGTGGGGCTTCCAATGTTGGTTATGCTTTGGGGAGGTCGTTGTTTTGTGTGATGTTGATTCTTTGAAAGTTCATCCTTGTCAAGACCAAGCTGCGGTGAAGACATATGGGCAATGTCGTTGGTTTTGTTTCTTTATTTTTTGGTTTCTAGTTTTAGTTTTTCGTTTAATGATTTGTTCATTTATTTCTTTCGCACGGATTGATGAGCTGAAGAAAAAAGCTTATGACTCTGAGTATGTACAATGTTGTTATTGTTTCAAATTAATCTTAAACTCTATTATATATTTTGTATTCCTGAGCATTTATTCTTTCCATTTGATGTCCTTCATGTGATGTCTGGTTTCTAGATTAATATATTAAGTTCCACACAGAGGTTTCTTTCTTCATGTGAGCCAAACAAGTAATTTTTTTGTTAAAATATTTTCATTAATAATTAAAGTATGATACAAATTACAGAGGAACAAATAAAACTTTTTTATATGAAAAAGGATAAAAACTAAATGGAAAAATATATCACTAGATAAACTGAGGACCCAAGAAATGTCTCTTCACATGCTCGGGTTAAAATTAATTACTTTTTTTGGCGTGCGCCACCGTAGTTACAGTGCACCTCTATGCCAAGTTGGCCGCAGATCCGGTTAGTCGATGGGGAACAGTGAAAATTTTTAAACGTAGAGTTGCTTCGTCGTCCTCAAGTTAAGCAAGTACGTTGTTTGATCCTTCTAGGCCATTATAGTGCCAAACTCCTGAATCCATCACTCCTCCTCACCGCGTCTAGAAGCACAAACAACCACCAATGTACAACCAAGGGAAGTCTTCACTGATGTCGATGAATATCCAAACCCGACAATCTAATTTCGAGAAAGATGACTTTAGTAGCATTTGTGTGATTTAAGAGGTGAAATTTATAAACTCATAGCATCACGTGCAACGAGTGTATGCCTTTGTTCTGGGTCTTACAGAAGTATAGAATCTGATTTAGATCTAGGTGTTACGTAATAAATACATGATATGAAGATTTTATAATCTCAAAACTAACTTATTTTGTCTCCACTAGAGACACGATTAATTTATGACATTTTCCCTATTAATTCCCGTACATTTAAATAAGTATAAACAAGTATTGTACTCTAAATTTTGGTTTTTGTAAATTTTAATGAAAATTTCTCCATACCCGTGCACCCGCACGGACCAACACCTCGTTTCAAATTATTGGAGAGGCAATTTATAGTTAATCACCTCAAATGGTGTTATTTCTAAAATTCACCTACCAGATTTGTCGCAAAAATTATCAGAAATTTTCTTAAATCATTTAAACATCCTAAGATTTAAAATGTACCTAAATAAATAAAAACCATTGATTCAATATGCCTCTTTAATCTGATATATGTTGCCTTTGATTTGACATGATGTTACCATGTCGCATCTTTCGATTTAAAATGGTTTCATGACTACGTTTTATCTTTCAGAAATCGAAGAGATTCAAAACAACAATGGGTAAGTATCTTAAGACGATGAAAAATGATCCTACATGTGATTTTTTAGCGTTAAAGGTTTAGTCAATCATGTGATTAAATTGGGTGTAATGACAACGTTATAAACATAGGATCCTAATACTTTTTATTAACTCAAATAACTGAACTCAGGATCATTTGAGCTATTAAGACACAAAAACTGCATAAAATCTAAGGTTTAAAGAAATGGGTTACCGATTAAATTATACTCCCTCTGTTTCATATTAATTGATGTTTAAGGATTTTGCACTCGGATTAATGAATCACTAACTTTTATTCAATCTACATCTTTTAAATAAAAAACTACATTATCCAAACTGATTCAACCAATAGAAAATTTTACTGCAGAATACAAACAGTCACAAACATCAAATAACATTAAATTTTTACATAGAAACTTGAAAACATCAACTAATTTGATACAAATTTTTTTCTCTAAAACATCATCTAATTTGATACGGAGGGAGTATATAACTGAAAATTAACGAAATTGAGCCACCATCATTTAGTTATTAGTTGAATGTATAGTACGTAATGCATTAGATATTTGAGTTTAAATGTTTATGACTAGATATTGACTTGACTTAAAATACATTAGTTCCTTATAAAATTGTTCACGTTCCAAACCTTACAGACTTTTCCATCTTAATTGAAGTCATCTCTACTACTTTGAAAGCTTAATATTGCAAAGTTAGGCCACTGTATACGTCAGCATGTGCGACGCCCTTATCAATATCTACACCAAAAAGAGCTGTTTGAACTAAAGAAAAGGACTCTCAAAAGAGAAATGGATGTGTTTTTTTAACTCAGCTTTTACATTAAACAAGCAATCATCTAATACAAACAAAACATATCTCCAGCAGCTATGGGTAATCGCTCTCTACCAAACAAGATGGAAACTAATCTGATGTGTTACTTCCATTATAATTATGTCCTCAAGCTCTTTGCTCATATGCGTTTTCATCTACTCGAACTCCTGGGCCATACACTAGTCGGCATCGGTCACTAAATGCTCCCACAAGTCTTGTTGCTACCTCCGTTAAGAACATCGAAGCCACCTTCAAAAAAAAAAACAGAGAGAAAGCACTTTTGATTTAAGAAAATCGAAGCCTCCTTTACAAAGAAATCATCAATTTCTGTTTGATTTTGTCGGTTACAAACAATCTAGCAATCTCCATGTTTCAATTTCTATAGGACGGAAGGAATCATAATTTTCTTGTATATATCCTCGTTTACTAACAATTTGAAACTCATATAAGTCATGAGGTTTTGTCAGGTAGTTTTTACCTTACGATAGAGAGGTGAGTTGAACTTGAAATCCACATGGAAATTAAGGTCGCAGGTCCCTGGAACGGGTCCTGGCTTAAACTGCCAGAGGTTAATCAAATGGTCAAATAAGCCGGTGTCCCTCGCTGTTGTCTGAAAAATAAGGATTCAAATCATGCCTCCCTCAAATCCAACCAACAGAAAGCTGAAAACACAAAAACAAAGTCCAATTACCTTTATCCATTTCGGTCTTTCGAATTCTACATGGGAAGTGTAACTCTCAACAAGAAATTTGAAACCAATCTCCAGTTCTGCATCGAATGACCCATCTAGATATTCTTTGAGAACCTCAGAGCGTTGACACCAAGGCACAAACCCATGGTACAAGTCAACGGCTGCAACTACATTAAACAACTGCTCCGGAGAATACCTGTAATAAAATCCCAAAAAGAACACATTAATAATCCAATCTTCTTTCCAGAACATATGAACATCAGATCATTGTTATTAAAAATCAACTATAGATTAAGGATTCTTGACGTTCATTACAAAGAGACTGATATCAGCAAAAATATCTGCAAATTCACAGGAACACACACACACAAAACTTCTGTCTAAACCAACTGATTTTACACAAGTGAATACTTGAGATTACCATCTTAGCAAATCATCTATCTGGATAACTGAATTCATAGTTGATCGATGTGGTCAGGACATGATAGACACAAAGACAAGCAGATCATTTGATCCACTCCATCACTGTTTGATCCACAAAAAAGAAAGCAAATCAAGAGCTACAAGTTTCTCAAAAGTTGCGCCCTTCCATGAAAGAGGCAAAGACAGATTCAGAGAGCTATTGTAGGAATAGGAATCAAGTAGAGAAAAAAATCCAGAATCGGATTAAAAGTGGAATAAGTAATTACCCCAAAAGACGACGCTCTTGGTAGATCTTGGATAACTCACCACCGCCTTCATCTCCATCTCCCCAACCCAGAAAATGGCGTCTCTGAACTACAACGCTCCCGAAAGAGTTTCTTCTCGAATCATCATCATTGGACATCAACCCATAAGAAGAGCATCTCTCGACGCCGGAAAGACAACCAAATCCACGAAATCGATCAGATATAAATCTCCCCTGAGAGATCCCCGAACGGCACCTGATTGCGTTTCGACATGAAATTAAGGAAAATACAGCTCTGGAGCCTGACGTAAACGGTCGCATTATTCAAAACAAAGCCCCAATTTCTCACGAAAAGGTCGAACAGCAGCACAAATTCGATTGGGGCTGTAGGTGAAAGAAACAACCGCAAGAATCTCTTCTTCTTCTTCTTCAATACGTAACTGTGAACAAGCCTATATGCTCGCAGGAACACACACACGCGCACTTAGGCCAAGATTAAAAATTCTGCGAAAGCTTTCTTGGGCAGTGGTCAGAGAAAGCGACAGCTCCGACCCAATGGGCTTTTATGCAACCATTGTTGGTCGAGTGCAGCAGCTCTAACAACAATCATTCAAACACACAAATATTCGAAATACTTAGACCACGACTAATTGTACAACCCCTAATGGAATTATTAAGTAATATTTAATATTAATCGTTAAGAACCATCTCGATATAGACCATGATTTGTTAAGAACCCTCTTAGACAAGAGATTTTAGAGCAAATTTGTTAGAGGTGGGCTAGACACCCCTCAATGCCTAACTCATTTCCTAATAATAAGTCCAAAATTAATGAATTGTCCATTAAAAGCTCATGTTCAAATACCCAGGAAATATAGTCTGTAAACTGATTGAAGCCCAGTCTGATGAAACCCCATTTGCGGAGAAGACAGCTGGAAGACAGAGACAATCGCTACAGTCCAAAAGTCTGACACAAGCAGCGCTTTTCAGACCACGCAGGCGGCTTGTACCAGGTTGCGTGTTTCGCCTCCCAAAGCACACAGTAGAGCCTGACCCAGCATTAAATGCACTTCGGACTCCAAGGAAGCGCATACCTCAAAGGAGAAAGAGTAAAATAGATGGTTTCGTCATTAATGCACTCAGTGGGCTACAAACTGGATATTTCGGGTAAGGACCAAAGTAACGAGGCAGTTCAAGCCCGCAACGATAGCACAGTCCGAGGTGGTCCAAAAATAAATGAAAAGAAGACATTTTTGGAGGGGAATCTCATGTATAAATTGAGCAATCTTGGCAAAGGAAAGGCAAAGTCAATCTCATTCGACACTCCCATACAAAATCTCATAGAATATTTAGAAAGAATCCTCTCAAATCCATAAGATAAAAATACCATTGTATTTACATTGATCAACCCACTTCTAATAAAAAGAGACTCTTCGTTCCATTGGTTCCACTTCATTCCCGCTCCTTCTTACCCTTCTCTTTTTGGATTTCATCTTCTAGTAGGAGTTCGATCTCACCACGAACAATTGGCGCCATCTGTGGGGAACACCTCAGGAGGTCTCTTTTGAAAGTGGTTAGACAATGTCCGACGGAAACCCGACGCCTCATCTTAACCAACCTCGGGTACTACAATCCAACCCGGGGCACCCACCTCTTCCGGCTAAAGTCTCAACTCCCCAAGCAAGAGGTACTGGGCAAACAGCAAGCAGCTTGACGACCTCTAGCGCTCAAGCCACCCTAAACAACACAACAAAAACAACAGTATCAGGCTCCCGACCTACCCCTGGCTCAGCATTTCATACTCCAGAATCAAGAGTAACCGAAGTGGGAAGCTCGCTAGTACCCGCATTGCCCATAATCGGAGCAACCCCACAACAACAGCCCGACGTGACATCCATCCTGGCCAATATCATCCAAAAAATCGACACCCTAGCTCAAACCACTGACTCCCGGTTCGAGGCACTCTCAGGCTCTCCAGCCTTCTACAGTACTCACGCTCCAATGGCAAATCGGACTGTCGCCCAAAGAACACTTGCAGACAGTTTCCTCTCTGGGATCCAGCGAAACTTGTTCTGGAACGACACCTCTCCTACTCCTCTGGTCGTTCATATCGACAGTACGCCGCATAGGAACCCGGGACAACCCATTGGATATACAGGCTGCCAGCTCGCAATGCAAGGACACCAAGACCAACAACGGGCTCCGCCCACGCTTACCCTTTTTCCAGCAGCACCCACGGAGAAAGACCAGGAGCTGGAGCTCGTGAAGCAACGTTTGCTGGACATCAATTCCCGCATTCACCAGGCTATTAGTGCAGCACCTAAATAGATCGCGTACTCCAGGAATCACAGAGTGTACCGTTCACCAACAAGATCACACGATTCAACATACCTCATCCCGGGAAAATTCCTATCCTGAAGTATGGTGGAACGACAAACCCCAGTCAGCACCTAACCACATTCAGCATAGCCACGGGACGAGCTCAATTCACCACGGAGTAAAGAGACACGGGCTACTGCTAATTATTTGCTGAGAATCTCGAAGGAGCAGTCCAACGATGGTTTTGTCGCCTCAATGCCAACTCGACAGCTTTCCTGAAGCACTATTCAATTTTCATCTAGCAAGGGCACTCTACGGCGGATTTTTGGGCTATGGCCCAAGGGCGCAAGGAAAGTCTGCGACATTTCATATCCTGATTCAAAGAGGTGGCCTCCCGCGTTACCATAACCGACGAAGTCGCTCTCCCTGCCTTACGTAACGCTCTCTAGTACAAGTCACCCATCTGTGATGACCTCAAAATAAACAAACCATAAACCCTAGAGGGTGCTCTCCATCGGGCTACACTGTTCATAGAAGTTGAAGAAGAGAAACTTTCCATGGCTAAAAAGTATCAGAAACCGAGCTCATCCAAAGACAAGGAGAAGCCCGTCGAAGACTACTATGATTCGTACCAACACTACGGCACAGATTACAAAGAGGAAAAGAACAAATGGGCAGCAAACCACCATGTAGGTAGCAGCAAGGAGCAGCCCCAACAACAGCCCACCGACCAAAAGCAGCAGAAACCAAAGGACGTAGACCACAACCAGTATTGTGGCTACCACAAATGAACTGGGCATGCAACCGCGGAATGTAGACATCTGAGAGACCTCCTATTTAGAAAATGGGAGTTCGGAGATATCCACGTGCCCAACTACGAAGAGTACAAAAAAAGATACGTATATCGTCGACCTGAAAACGAAGGTGAACGAAACGGAGTCCGCGAAAGAGAACATCGGACCAACGACCGACGGGTCGACGAGCGAGCCTCGACGCCTCAGAGACCGGAGTATGGGACCCCAAAACGAGAGTAAGCTCCGGAGTACCCACCCGAGGCTCCCCCAGCCCCAAGAAAAAGAGTAGCAATGATCATGGGAGGGCTCAAAGACTGCAACGACTCTATCTGCTCTATTAAGAAACATAAAAGGCGCACCATTTCTTCAGTTATGTGGGCTGATCAGCCTAGCCCGTCCGCCGCTGAGTACACCAGCTCGAAGTCAGCTATAACTTTCACGGATCAAGACACCAACGGAGTACATATGCCCCACAATGACCCGTTGGTCATTGAACTACTGGTTGCTGACTGCGAAGTTGCGAAGGTGATGATCGACACAAGGAGCTCAGTCGACCTCATCTTCAAAAGCTCGCTAGACCGAATGGATCTCAAGGACTATAACATCAAAGTCTCCCCGAAGCCATTGAATGCGTTCAGCAGGGACACAACGATGTCCGTCAAAATGATCAGGTTGTTGGTCTACCTCTGAGGGCTCACCAAGCTCGTCAAATTCACGATCATCGACACACCAACCATCTACAATATCATCATGGGTACCCCTTGGATATATTCAATGGAAGCAGTCCCCTCAACATATCACCAATGCGTGAAGTTTCCAACACCAACAGGAGTCCAAAACATCCGGGGTGATCAAGGGGCAGCACGAGCTTGATTTATCATGAAATTAAAGATCAGGGGAACCTTTGCCATCTCAGACACTCCGACGGAGCCCGCAGCACCCGTTCCAGACGAAACCTCGACCGAAGAGCCGCCAAAGATGGAAAAAATCCTTCAGGTTAACATCGACGACAGGGATATCACCCGTTGCGTAGGCATTGGTAAGCCACGAGCTAAACGTTGACCCAACTTTCAAGCCCGTGAAACAGAAGAGACGAAAGCTAGGACCGGAATGGGCTCAAACTATAAACGAAGAGGTCGAACGATTGACGAAAGCAGGATCCATCGAAGAAGTCCGCTACCCTGATTGGCTAGCCAACCCCGTAGTAGTCAAGAAAAAAAGCAGGAATTGGCGAATGTGCGTCGATTTCATAGACTTTAACAAAGCCTGCCCGAAAGATAGTTTTCCCTAACCGCATATCGATCGCATCGTTGAAGCCACCGCTGGAAACGAATTGTTGTCATTCATGGACGCCTTCTCGGGCTATAACCAAATTATGATGCATCCTGAAGACCGCGAGAAGACGTCTTTCATAACAGACTGAGGGATTTATTGCTATCGGGTCATGCCTTTCGGACTCAAGAACGTAGGAGCGACATACCAGTGACTAGTCAACAAGATGTTTGCTGATCAGCTCGAAAAGACTATGGAGGTGTATATCGACGATATGTTGGTCAAATCCCTCGACGCCGGCGACCACGTCAACCATCTCCGTGCATGCTTTGAAACCTTGAATCATTACGGTATGGAACTCAACCCTTCAAAGTGCACTTTCGCAGTACACATGTAGCGAGTTCCTGGCCTACATAGTAACACAGCGAGGCATAGAAGCGAACCCGAAACAGATCACGACAATCCAGATCGATAGACAAATATTTGCCTTTTTACCAGATCCTCCGAGGAAACAAATGCTTTGAGTGGAACTACAACTGCGAAAAGGCATTCGGAGAACTGAAGGCATATCTCACCAGCAAAGCCCGTCGACCAAGAAACTCTCTACCTATACATAACAATCTCCGTGGTTGCCGTCAGCGTCGTTCTAGTACGTGAAGACAGAGGAGAGAAGAAGCCAATATTCTATACGAGCAAAGCCCTCGACGGAGCCGAATCAAGATACCCAACGCTTGAGAAACTCGCACTCGCGTTCGTGACAGCAGCCCGCAAGTTACGACCTTATTTCCAGTCTCACTCCATTGTAGTACTCACGAACCAGCCGCTCTGAACGATTCTCCACAGCCCGATGCAGTCCGGAAGAATTGTGAAGTAGGCTGTTGAGCTCAGCGAATATGACATCGAATACAAAAATCGAACCTGTGCAAAATCACAAGTCGTAGTGGACTTTATCATCGAGCTCCCACTTGAGCTCTCTGAAGAAAAATTGAAAAGCAGCCCGCGGATACTCTACGTTGACGGATCCTTAAGTCATCATGGTTTGGGTATCGGAATCAAGTTAGAATCACCGACGCACGAGAGACTAGAGCGATCTTTTCGCCTTTCTATTCAGGCATCAAATAATGAGGCCAAGTAAGAAGCACTCATCACAGGAATGAAGTTAGCAGCCGAATCAGGAGCACAAAACATGAACGTCTATTGCAACAGCCAGCTGGTCACCGACCAGTTCAACGGAGAATTTGAAGCGAAGAACGAAAGGATGGACGCCTACCTCGATGTCGTGAAGCAACTAGCCAAGAAATTCCAAACCTTTGTACTAACCAAGATTTCAAGAAGCGAGAACACCTCAGCTGATGCTTTGGCAGCACTAGCTTCCACTTCGAGCCCGACCGAACGCCGAACAATCCCTATGGAGTGCATCCAACGTCCAAGCATTGAGCTTCCAAATGGAATACACGCTGTCACTGACTCAGTCATCTTCGATAACGACGACTTCCCAGATCCCGACATCTCGCACAACACCAACCCAAACGATGTAGACTCTCTACTCGGCAGCACTGACTGGCGTACTGAGATCAAACTATACATCAGCGATGGTAGAATTCCATAAGTCAAATGGGCAGCTCGAAGATTACACAGACGTGCAACGCACTACACGTTGATCAATGACAAACTGTTTCGGTGGAACGCCACAGGAGTTCTCCTATATTGTATCACCGGTGATGAGTCACTCAGAGATATGCGGGAAGCACATGAAGGTGCGGAGGGAAGCCACTCTGGAGGCCGCAGTTTAGCACTTCAGGTAAAGAATGCAGGCTTCTATTGGCCCACTCTCCTCAAGGACTGTGAAGAATTTGCGCAGATATGTGAAATGTGCCAACGACACAGAACCGCGATTCATAGCCCAACACAGGTACTAAATTCCGCGACAGGCCCTTACCCGTTCATGCGCTGGGATATGGACATCGTGGGCCTACTACCCAGATCCCGCCAACGGAGATTCCTACTCATCATAACGGATTATTTCACCAAGTGGATCAAAGCAAAGGCCTACCCGAAGATCGAAGCAGTACACGTCCAAAACTTCATATGGAAATATATTATTTTCAGGCATGGATTGCCATTTGAGATCGTCACCGAGAACGGTTCCCAATTCACATCAGCCAAATTCGAAGGATTTTATGCAAGGTAGAACATTCGGTTAAGCAATTCAACCCCTCGCTACTCGCAAGGAAACGAACAGGCTCAGGAAACAAACAAAAGAATCGTAGATGGCCTCAAAAAATGTCTAGAAGACAAGAAAGGATTGTGGGCTGATGAGCTAGATGGAGTACTCTGGTCCTATCGTACCAGCTCGAGGAGCGCCATAGGCCACACACCTTTATCCCTCGCTTATGGAATGGAAGCAATGACACCCGCCGAAGTAACTGTACCCGGAATACGAAGGACCATGTTAACTCAACAGCCCGACCGCAACGATCTACTATTATACGATCAGTTAGACTTCATTGAAGAACAACGCGAGCAGGCGCTTTTGAAAATTCAGAACTACCAGCATTAGCAGCCCGATACTACAACAAGAAAGTCATAGGTCGTCACTTTGATGAAGGAGATCTCGTACTCCAAAAGGTCTTCGAAAACACCGCCAAATAACATGTGACTAAACTTGGAGCCAATTGGGAAGGGCCCTACCTGATATCCAAGGTAGTCCGACCTGGAGTCTTTGAACTTACAAGGATGAACGGCGAGCCCATCCCGCGATCTTGGAACGCAACCCACCTGAAACGCTTCTATCACTAGAAGTTACAACCTATCAAACATCCCGACCACTATCACCCCTTGTAAAAACAAACTACGACTGGCTTGATCCCTTTGGGGTACGTAGGTAGCCCGTCACCGGGCACAACTATCTATCAAAAAACTTTTCTTTTTTCGAAAGACAAAGTCCAAATCTTACTTAATTGTTACAACTCACCGCAGACTTAACATGGCCCAATTTGACACCATATCTAGCCGATCTATTCTGCAACCCGCGTTTCCCATAAGCACAGTGGGCTGATCACCCACACCCCCTTTGCGTAGAATGATGAGGTCGTTCTACCCCGGGTCTTCCCCGCTACATCTTGCTGACAGCATCAACCCGGCGTAGAAAGGGGTAGTCGGACTCTCCGCTATCCCTTAACCTAACATACGGGAAGTCTAAATATGTCCTTCAAATCAACACGATCTAATGCAACGAAACACACTTAGCAGAATTTAAGTCTATAGTAAAACATCGACCAATTTTAAAGTCTGAAATCAAAGAGCCTACGCCTCAACAGAGTCTGAAATTTAAAAAGCCTAAGGGCTCATACAAACCGACAATAAAATACTTGGAAACTTAACGGTAATCTTGCAGCCCGCGACACCCGAAGATGACTTGCGCCGTATATAAACTCCTAAAGAGATGACCCGTACTGATTCACACAAGTAGGAGGTTGAACAGAAACATCATCCCTAGCCTTTGCATCCGACACTGGCGCCGGCAAGCTTAAGTCTTCATCCTGCACCTCAGCGACATCTTGAGCATCAAGCCACTCATCCGCCTCCTTTGCCTTCATCTTCAGATCCTCAATAAAGTGATCCAGAGCATGCACACCTTCTTCAACCTCAAGCCTCTTCAGACAGTCAAGCATTCCCTTATACTGATTAAGGGCCAGGTAATTATTTTTTATCCTCGCTTGATCTGCCAAGTACCTCCGAAACTTGTCGAGGCGTAGCTGGACATCAGCACGAGATCGCCCGTGGCGCACACGCTCGATACGGAGTTTTTAAATAGAGGTCGAGTGGATGTTAAAAACCACAACCTCGTGCTCTGTTTTCATTGATGCAATCTCTTCAGCCATTCGTTCATTACCTTCTCCAAGCCTATTACGTTCTGACTTCAGCAAGGGCATTTCCGCATCCGCCTTTTCTAGCTCCGTCTTCAGCTCGACATTCTCCTTCTTCAGACTTGACACCTCTCGGGTTTGAGCAGTAAAATCCCTGCGAACTCTCTCCTCTACCTTTTTGTACCGCTCCTCCCATTTCTCCTCAGCCTTCATCAACTTCCTCAGATGGCGGTCATAACAAAACGACAAGTGGGAAGTATAGAGAGATAGTTACAAAAGTAAAAATGGATAAACTAATTATTAAGTACAGCAATCCCCGGATACGACAAATAGCAACACTTACCCGTTGAACCTGGCGGGCTACGTTTTCTAAATCCTCGGCATAATAAAAGTCATTTACTTCCTGAGAGGCTATCTCGGCTCCAGCCATAGCCCGAAACAACTCACTACAAGATTGCAAATTGTTAACGATAGGAGTATCACCATTATACTTGAAGAGGAACCTGAAACGAGAGTCGTAATCCTTCGTATAGGTCGCCTTAGGCTCCACAACCACTCGCTCCTTGCCTTTGTCCCTCGTCGGGTCATAGGAATCCTCAATAACAGGGATCTCATCTTCACCTTCCTCCTCAGCCCACCTCCCAAACTTCGCAGCCCGTGGACGAATCTCACGAATCACCTTCGGCCCAGTCACTACCGACAACACCCGCCTCAAAGGCACGTCAGCCTGATCCTTCCCATCACCACTCTCGTCTATCTCTGCAGCCTGCCGCCTCTCATCAGCTCTCTTCTTCCTACTCGGAAACAGAGCAGCAGCCTCCTCATCACTTATAGACCTCCCTTCCTCTGTAGCCTTCTTCTTCAGTGCCCTCTAAAGCTTAGCAACCTCCTCTTATGCAGCAGCCTTTCTCTTCTCTGCAGCAGCCTTCCTGACACTCGCAGACTCACTCTCGGACTCCTTAGCAAGATCCACTTGGCTGCCATCCTTAGCAGGACCCTCCTTGTCATCAACATCAACAGTCTCAGTCTCAATCCCCTCATCGCTCTCCTGACCATGTCCCACCTCATCTCTTTCTGGAATGGTCTCTTCCTCCAAAGACATTTTAGCAGTAGTCTCCTTATCCTTCTTCAGCCCAGGATTGTCAACGACCTCTGTGTCAACGGCCTCATCAGGAAGACCTCGAGATGATCTCCTAGCCCTTTTGTTCAATGGCTGGTTATCTTCAGACTCCTCCTCCTCGGACTCTATAGCCCGCTTTCTAGCAGCACCCGAGCTTTAAAATGCCTTTCCCTGCCCTTTGCTGCCTACCAGAATGTGCAGGAGAGCGAACTGCCGACCTGACTGACTTAGAAATACCTTGTGCACTCTCCCCTGCACGTGAGGCATTGGAGGCTAAAAATGTCGAGGGTCTGATCTTCTTCGGAGAAGGAAAGAGAGAAGGAAAATCCTTCGCAACCTTGCCTATGTTATCTTCAGAATATGGTGCTAGATCAGGCGGACAAATAGGCAGTTCCCAAGTAGCTACAAAACAGAAACCGATTATTTTTTTTAAAAAAAAAGAAGATGTGATTAGAGCCCTACCGACCACTACGCAGCCTACTCAAACGTTTGTGGGAGCCGAAATTCACACTGTCAATGTTATGTGGTTCACGGATTCTCTGTGGCCAAAAAGCGATGAGATCAGTCGATGAATACGAGAAATTAGGTTAAGATTGCGAAATTAAACTGCGAGCANACGAGAAACAGACTACGATATCGAAGTAAATAAGATTCAAACTACGAAACGAAGATGTGACAGGATGGAATCAATAAGAGATAGATTTCGAAGCGAGATGCATATAACAATGATAAAGTAACAGGATTCGGATAAGTAA
>OVAN01008655.1:0-17878 GCA_900406275.1 Anastatica hierochuntica | reverse complement strand
TAAAATAAAATAAATTTAAAAAATAAATTAACATTACTCAATAAATCAATCGTAATTTATATAAAATTTATTATATTTAAATAATTATTAAGATATNAAAATTTATTATATTTAAATATTTATTAAGATATTGTATATTTTGATTAACTTAAAAAAGACCATAAGAAGTTATGAAGTAATAAAGTGTTATATCTTCTACTTTTTGATAGCTATACAGAATATAAATTTATTAAATAATGAATCGACATTTGTAGTTATGAATAAAACAATTTAAAATTTAATATTATAGTTTCTAGCGGGACGNAAAAACCATACGAAGTTATGAACTAATAAAGTGTCATATCTTCTACTTTTTATAACTATACAAAAAATAAAGTTACGAAATAATAAATCGATATTTGTAGTCATGAATAAAACAATTTAAAATTTAATATTATATTTTCTAGCGGGATCAAATATCAATATCGGTAAAATATTCAATCTTATGCAAGATATGCTAAATGGAGTAATATAGTATCTAGGATTATGTTTTTGCGGAGTCANAAAATATTCAATCTTACGCAAGATATGCTAAATGGAGTAATATAGTATTTAGGATTATATTTTTTGCAAGGTCGAATTTTAAAATCTGTAAAATGTTTTTATTTTATACAGGATATGCCAAATAGAATGTGCACTGCTTTATTTAAAAATTCATATAATAGTTTGTATTGTCTAAATAAAAATCACATGATTAAAATTTTAAAAGTCGAAAATTTTAAGATATCATTTTTTTAACATCTAATTATATTGAAATAAACCGAACCAAAGAGAGTTTAAGCGTAAACATCAAAAAAAGGAAAACAAACCACAAAATCTCACTTTGGTCCAATATCATATAATTGAAAATTTTGAAAGTCAAAATTTTTTACATATCAAATCTACAATTTACAAAATTTTAATGTCCGCATATTATGCGGACCAACTAACTAGTTATACTAAAAAACGGCATAAATTAGAGAAAAACTACGCAACTTTTGCCAATTTGATTATATTAACAAATAAAAAATGTTCTTAAGTCATTTTTGTCAGTTTTGAACTTTTAGTTATCTACGCTTTGATTTTTTATTTGGAGAAAAAAAAATTTGTGCTGAGTGAATCCTAGATCTGTTGAGCCGTAACCGACGGTTGGTGGCTCTTACAACGCCGCCGTCGGTTCCTTTCATCTTTGCCTTTTTTATTTTACGTTTCTTTGGTTTTCTCTGTAGTAGGTTTGGAGTTTTCAATCCGTAACCCTAGATCTAGAATTTCTGATGATTGTAGAAGCTCGGCGAGGCGGCGGTTGCCGAGATTTTCGGGGACAACTCTGCTTCTGTTACTTGTCTCGGGTTTACTGCTTTCTTGGTGATTTTTGGGAGGGTTCTCGGAAAGAAGTTCTAAAGGTCCTTTGCACGACGGCCACGGTGCTTTTATGAGCCTTCGTTCTTTGGCTTCAAGAGTGGTTTAAGGAGTTCAACCTCGGCGTTTAGGTGTCAGCTCGCCGTTGCGGGTTTGTTTTCATCTCTCAGTGAGGGTCAATCCTCCTTGTTGCTCCTCGCCAGTTGATGTAGGGTTTGTTTTGTTTCTTCCACCTTTCGTTTGGATTTCTTGAGCTTCGTTGTATTGCCTTTAGAGCTCCGTTAAGGTTAGATTGACAAAAGGATTTCTCTAGATCAAGTTTATTCGCTGGTTCTTTTGCTTCATTGGTAGTGTCTCTGTTTTGGATCTTAAAGTTGCGGTTTCTGAACTGAGTTTCTATCTCCCCCTCTTTTGAATTCAGTGGACGTGAGTTATTTGTTTGATCTCTTCTTTTGGTAAGTGTTCAAGTTGCAGGAGGTCGTCTTTCCTTGATCAAATCAACGGGAAGCAAACTTTTAGCGTCAACTATTCTCTACCCGTGCAAATTTAGCTGAGTTTTTCTACAAGGAATTGTGGAGCTACGACTCATTTGCATCAGGTTGTGGGTAAGTGTTTCGCAAAAATCATTCTCTCATTCGCTTGCTCGAGTTGTGGTATGGACGGTTTACTCGTGGCTTTTTGTTGGAGCAATATAATGAGTTTCGTCTTCGCTCGTGGCTTCTCTTCGAAGCAATATAATGAGCATCGCTGTCAACCCAAATAATATCGACTCTCCGGTGCTTCACTTCATATCATGTCTCTTCTCTTGGATTTTCTTGCCTTTGGAAGTTTCTTTTTAAAAATCTAGCTAAAGTCCTTTGTCGATCTCTCCTTTAGTTTGATTGTTAGTTTGGTTTTCTTTGTTTTCGGTGAATGTTTGTTAACGGCTTTTGACTTTGGAAGTAATTATTTACTCGCCGGCTTTTGGCTCTGGGAAGGTTTACGATCTTTGTCGGCTTTTAAACTTTGTATCTGATTTTTAAAATAAATAAAAAACACAGGATGCCAAAAAAAATAAAATTACCTACGGTTTACTTGTATACTCTATGTACTCTATAAGCTAGTATATAATTCGTTTTTCTTCCTTTTGTCAATTCTTTTTTCTGCTACAAGAAAACGAAAAAGGATAAAAAGTAAAAGAGAAAGCTTATAGTCACTTCTTGGGTCTTTTCCACGAGAAACAAGAAGATTTTTGTCAGAGAAAATTCTCTTTCTAATTATAGTTTATGTCAGATTACTAGTTCCATTGTAACAAAAAAAAATCCAGAGAGTCAGAGTGGAACAACAGACAAAATCAATGTAAAAAATGTTAGTCATATTGTTTGAAAAATATATAAAAAATAAATTGACGATTCATTTAACATATTTTTAATGTATCAAACCATTATTTATCTATTTTCTAAACAATTCTAGAACAAGAAAAAACAAACTTCTCTACAATACATATACAACGCCATATATAGAATTAACACTAAACCAAAAATAGAACTACTTGATTTTAATGTAATTTCAAAATGGAATAATGGACTAGAGAGGTACTTCTACTTGTTACTAAATTAGAGTTGAATCCGCGCGATGCACGAATATATTTTTTATTATATATATCTGAATTTAACTGAAATGAATCCGAGAAAAATATTTGAAAGGATTTTGTTTCAAGGTATTTAAGTATTAAATATTATTTGAACCGAATCCAAACTCGGTCGGGTACCAGATAACTTCGAAAATATCAAATTCTTGAAAATTTAAAATCTAAACTTCAACCCAAAAATCAAAATAACTAAAAAATCAGAAACTTCGAATCTAAACCCAAATTCAGAACAAAAAACAACCGAAAATTTCAAATATCATGAATCTGAACACGGACCCAAAACTTGAAAATCCAGAAAAAATCGGAAAAAACCAGAGAAAATCCAGAAAAACCGAATCCAAACTTGAAAATCCCAAAGATACCCAAACATGAACCCAAAATTTTTCAGGTATATCAGAATTTTCTTTAAGTTACTAATCGGATCCGAAGTCGAATGAATCTCACCCAAACATGTTCCGAAAATATCCATACAGGGCTAAACTTTAGGTATTTAAAATATGAATACGAATGGACCTGATCCAAAAATCCGACCAGGAACTCGATCCGAAAGGTTACCCCTGCATATAAAATATATACTTAAAGATATTTAAGACAAAGTTGTTTTATCTATTATTATTTATAGAATTAAATTAGTTTTTTTAGAAAATTATTTTTTAGATATTTTAGTTTTATGTTTTTATTTGTTTAAATCGAGATTTTTTATTATACAACTGGTTAATTATATATTAATATTATATAACTAAAAAAAATTTTATTTTGAAAATATTTTCTTTTAGGTATTTTCATAATAATAATTCCAAAATATTAAACACCAAAAAATATTAAGAGAATCTAGGATAAAATTTAGGAAGTTATATTGTATTATTAAATAAATATTAATGAACGTTATAATTATTTCTAATGAGTTATGAATAAGTCCAAATTTAAATGTCAACATATTAAATTGATAAAAAATATGATTCTGTTTTAATATAATAGATGAAAGAACGACAAAACTGCAAATGTTTTTGTTAACATTTCTTTTAAATGTTTCTATTTTTCATGCGGTCACCTGGAGTATGAATTGATTTTTGCTAAACAAATTTAACCATTTTTTCAGAACTAAAAGAGGTATAATAGATTGAGTATTACAGGAATTTCGTTTTAATGAGTTTTTAAAAATTTTCGGTTAACTCAATAAATTTACTGTGACTTGATTTTAAAATTCTTTATAATCCCTTTTTTTTTTATCAACCACACAATAATCAGGCGTTCGCCCTCATGGTAAACCAATCGGATGGCAAGGAATCTACATAATTCAAATCTAGATAACGAATGCGAGACTGTCGAGCAAGAGCGTCAGCTTGCTTTATAATCCCATCTAAAAACATGTGATTTGAATATTTGTATTTTAACCAAAAAAACTATTAAATTATGCTTCAGTCACTTAAAATTCAATATTCAACTTTTTTTTTTCTAATAACAAACATATTTTTAAATCATCATTCCAATAACAAAAATTTTAAAAGCTTTCTTAAAATTCTTGTTAGAATAATATAAGATTTCATTTTTTTATACGGAATAGAATTTTTGGCATAATATTTTTGGAAGAAATATTATTTACTCTGAGTTATTTTAATTTTGCACCAATCAGGATGAAAATAATAAACATATATTTCTACTAGATTCAGGCAAAAATAGGAAAGAGAATGTTAATAGAAGAAAAAAAAATTACCGTACATTTACGCTTATTACTATTTATCATCTTAATTTTCTTTTATTCCCTTTTCCACTATTTCTCTCCCTTACTTTTACTCCATTTATTCAGCAAAATAAGTACTCTAAATAACTATTGAATACACCCATAACCATTTGACTTATATAAAAATAAATAAATAAAGACACAAAGGAAATAGCATATATATAAACACCAACAGTCTTAACATAAAACTGATAAAAAGTCAAAACTCACACACATCTAAAACCAAATCCAAAACTTAAACATTTCAAAGTTCTACTTGGATTTGGTTTGGTGTCTGAGTTCTTAACATTAACGCTAATGAAAAGTCAAAACTCACACACATCTAAAACCAAATCCAGAACTTAAAACATCTCAAAGTTCTACTTGGATTTGGTTTGGTGTCTGAGTTCTTTTCTTTTCTTTCCCAAGTCCACTTACTTTTCCTAGTTAGAGATTCCATCACACACACACACATTATCCATAATCTTCCATCAATATGACATGTTACGAGCCAGCTAAACCGATATCATTGGTACGGTGCATTTACCGACCATGATGGTTTGACCCGTATTCTTTGGTCCGCAACGAGCCGGGTTAAAACAGACCGCACTGTAAGCCTCAACCGGATATGTCATCTGTTGAAAATGTTTCACCAACTTATCTTTGCCCTATACACAAAATGTTACAATAAATACTTATTAGATAAAACAGTAAATAACATACACATATATCAGTAAGGAGTAGAGAGAACTAGCCTGGATCCTAGCATTGGCAATTTCAAGTGTTTTGCTCGAGCCGAAATGAGTCCAGCCCTTGTGGTTACAAGCTGCCTTGAACTTGGCCACAGCTTCTGCGTTTGTGAAGTTCACAAATGCATACCCTTTGTTCAGTTCACTTCTGTGCAATTCCAAACAATTCATTTAGTTTCTAGCAAAATAAATATTAAGTTTAATTTTGGTAATTTTTACATTACATGTACCTTTATGCATCAAAAGAAATTTTAATTGAACCATTTTATTTAATATCAAATAAGTCAATGTAACATCATATAGACAATTGATTATCATTTCCAAGATTTGTAGTATCATTTCACTATTTATCTAGCTTACACGCCCATACATATATATAAGTACATAGATATATAAAAAAGTATAAACCAATGATGAATATAACATATATTGATAAAATTAATAATTACCTAAAAAACTTACTTGAAATCAATGGGAAGGTAGAGAAAATCATATGCTGAAATCTGAAACTCTTCATCTTTCACCTTTTTGTTTTCTTCTTCACAATGCATATCCAAGTACTCAATCATCATCTCTCTACTGCATAAAAACAATAATCATAAGCTTAGATATGCATCATCATTACATAACCACAACATAAAAAAATAAATTATATCATACCTTGTTAATTTTTTCTTTATATTCTTCTAATCTTTACATATAGATTCATCATGTAAAATTATACAAAATACCATACCTTGTTAAAAATTTTTTTGACAAATAATCTTCTAGTCTTTTTATATAGATTCATCATGTGAAGCCATGTAATAAACGTTGTGATCATGTAATAAAAACTTACGTGTATCTGTTTGGTATGTTACGAAGCATGACGGTTGTGATGTGATCTTCACTGGATTCAAGTTGATACCGAATCTTTCTTCTTCTCCATGTCACTTTCTTACAGTACCCTCTCCGACCAAGAACTCTTTTTCGACTTGTCGGTGGAAGGGACAGCTGTTGGTTAGGGTTTTGAGAGTGAAGTTGAGGAACTTCTTGAACAGACAAGAAACGATGGTGACTATTAGGGTTAGGGTTAACATGCCAAAGAGGATAATACACAAAGATTGATGAAGGAGGAGGAAGAAGACTAGTGTTGGAGATGAAGTAAATAGGCGGTGGAGAGAAGTAAAAGTGATGAAAAGAGTTGGGGAAGAAGAGTGGTGCCGTTGGGTTTAAGGGTCGCCGGACGATGGCGTCGGAGTCGTCGTTACTCGCCGGACAAGGAGGAGGAGAAAAAGAAGCCATGAGGAGAGAAGAAATGTTTTTTTTTTGTGTTTCTTATGATTAATATTTATATATATGTAAATTTTTTGGGGAAAAATAGATATGATATGAGAATCAGACGGCGAAATGTTGTAAAAAATTTCTTCGTCATCATTTTATTTTGTCAGTAAAATTTTGAAGTTGTTGAGAAAATATTTTTAAAAAATTGTCAAAGTGTCAGATTTTTTACACTCTTCGAGTAGCTTAATACATATCTATTCAGGAGGAGGTGTGACGTATGGTTATTATATAAGTCTATGTATAATCGAGATACTATAGATTTGACAAATCTTTGTGATATTGTAGTACTTATCATCTTATGCTATGTGCAAATAATAATAGTGATATCCAAATATAGTGACATTATTAGTCCCTATTATTTTTAGTGTCAAATATATTTGCAAAATCTCCTTCCGTTTTTTCCATGTATTTTGTTATCTAAAATAATTTCAAAGAATTGATTTACTATCTTATAAAATCAGCACGCTTTTTTCCTTTTGTTTTGTTCTTACTCTCGCGATTTCAGAAATCATTTTTCGATAAATCATCCTATTATTGCCTAAACACAAGCTACCTTAACTGTGGAATCCTTTTAAGATAAAAGACCGAAAAGATAAATGCACTTTGATAATATAATTAGCCAAATAATTTGAAAACTTTCCTCATACTCCATAATTCGAAATATCACATCCACCCCCATTTATAGAACGCAACCCCCATTAATAGAACGCAACGCCTTGAGTGCACAACAGTAGAATCGTCACTCTTAATTGTGAGTTTCTTGTTCTACTCTCATTTGAGTTCGATTTTAATACCAAATTGTAAAGTCCCGTTCGTCTCTCCCGTGTGTCTCGGTGTCTTTTTTCTGAGCACAAGAATGCATCTTGTTCGACAATCGAGAGCATTACCTCATTAAACTTTAAAGAGTTGATTTATTGTCCCTGCAAATCACCACACGGTTTTTTTTCATGTTCTTTCCTCATTTACACGATTTCGGAGGTCACTTTCTAGAAGATCATTCATCCTAATATTGTTCGAGCACAATCACGTTTAATTAACTACGAAGTTCTTTGAGGACAAGTGACAAAAAAAATGTAGTGATATTTATAGTCAAATCAATTCTTTTAACTCTTCTTATTATATTTTATGATCCAACATCACAATATTTTACATAAATATATTTATATATTCAGAAGAAGAGAATGAATATAATTGACATGTTGAATTCATCTTGTGAAACACCATCATAGGTTACATTATTAGAGAATACATTAGCTAATTAAGTAGCTTCAAGAATAGTAAGCTGAATACAGTTAACAAAAATATTTCCATAAACCGGGTGACAATATTTTGATTAAAAAAATGATAAAATTACCAAAATATATACTTTTCATCTTTTATTACCAAAATAGATATTTTGTTACACTTGCATACTTTTCTGTACTTGAAAAACAATAAATCTCATCATATCCATCGCACATTCTTTTTCTTCTTTAATTTTATTGTTCTCTCATATGTTCTCTCTCTTCTTTAATTACATTGTTCCCTTACATATTCTTTTTTCTTTTAATTTCATTGTTCTTTCACATGTTCTCTCTCTTCTTTGACTCTTTCTTTAACTCACGTTTTTGTGTATTTTTATAAAGTTATTCATTTTTTATTATTTCTAAATTTCTCATCAAGTAAAAATCAAAACATGCGTGGAGGCAAAATTTATGGACAAGACAATCATGGACCGATTCAAAATTCTATATAGTGCATAAACCATAAATGGTTTAAAAATCAATTTAAACTTAATGTGTCTCATAATTTAGTACTTCAACTGTTTCAAAATATTGAATGTTTTTGAAAAAAATTTGTTTCAGAAAGATATATTTTTTACATTTTCTATGTAGTTTTTAATAATTAGTAATAATGAATTGTTAACTTTAAAAAATTGTGAGTGCAACTATTGGTTAAAAATTATTGTAAATTGCATTTTACACATAAAATAATGTATTTATGGTTAAACATAAATACTTTCTTAATATGTATGAAAAGTTTAAAACGTTTATTATTTTGAATCGGAGGGAGTATATATATCACGTCATCCCATACGTGATTGTGGATACAATCACATTTTATATATAAATGTGTCAGTTTAAGTTATGTATCCATATAAACATTTTTAGTATACAAATTTTATTATAATTATCTAGTCGATGAGTTTTGTTACATGTCTACTAAAACTTGTCCAATAATATAAACTACTCATACAAAACTTAACCACAAAACAATATTTATTTAAATATGTATCCACGAAATCATATTCATCGTCAAAATCGTCCATGAAAATCATGTCCATTGATACATCATCACATTGGATGATAAAACCCTGAACCAAAATGAATAGCATATAAATCAATGTCAATCATGATCGGAACGAAATGGTAACCACATTCATTATACTAAAATTACTACAACTATCTATTTAATGTGTTGTTATGTGTCCACTAAAACTTGTCATGTACAATTTATTCATAGAAAATATAATCACACAACAACATTTATTCAAATATGTATCTACGGAAACCATATTTATTAATTAATTTGTACACGAAATCATGTCCAGTGATACATCATCACATTGCACGAGAAAATTTGGACCAAAAATGTCCACTGAAAGTTGTCCACTACAATGTATTCATATAGTACATAACAATATTTATTCAAATATGTATCCACGAAACCATATCCATTACAAATTTATTCGCGAAATCATGACTACTGATACATCATTACTAGGGGTGGGCGTTCGGGTACCCGTTCAGGTTCTGTTCGGGTCTATTCAGGTTTCAAGTTTTCAAATCTAGAGATTTAAGATCCACTCGGCTATTTATATTTTTCAATTCAGGTTCGGTTCAGATCTTTGCGGAATCGGTTCGGGTTTGGATACCCGTATAAATTATGTAAAAAATTTCAAAATTTCAAATGCATCTTAAAACCTCAAAAATCCAAAACTAAAATAACAAAAATAAAGAAATTTAAAAAATGCATGAACATATACTTACAATTAGTATAAAATTGTTTTGTTTCGGGTATTTGGCTAAAAACCGGTAAATATTTCCAGTATTTCAAATATTTTATTACAACTTTTCATGGTATTTTAAATATTTTTTTAGTACTTTTGAATAATTCATATATATTCTTCCATATGTTTTGAGTAGTTTTAGGTATTAGTTCTAAAACTAGTTAATATGTTTAAGTTTATTATTTAATTCAGATATTTTCGGGTACCAGAAATATTTTGGTTCGGATCGGGTTCAGGTTTGGTTCTTCGGATACTAAAGTTTAGGATCCGTTCGAGTATTTTCTCGGTTTCGGTTCGGGTTCGATACCATTTTTTCGGGTTGGGTTCGGTTTGGTTCTTCGGGTTCGAATATTTTGCCCACACCTAATCATTACAACCAAAACTAAAATCAGATGTAGCCCTCTACCGAAAACGTCATTTAGATCTTAATCCAAAACCTGTTAAATATTAATAAAGTAGAAGAAACCACCATCATAACTGATCAATTGGAGAAGAAAAATCGAAGATTTTTTCTTTGAAAAGGATAAACAAAAAAAACGAGATGCATAAAAGATGGAGAAAGAAATTCATACATGGCTTTTGTAACGAACTTAAAAAAAAACTAAAATCAGATCTACTTATCTTCCTAAAACGATTCAAACGAAAAAATATAATTAGAATGAATGATGCTCGAAAATATTTTTTGTTGCATTTTAATTTTATAAGAGAATCGAAGAAGATAATAAAAATGGAAAGAGAGAAGAGGAAGAAGAATAAAAAGTTGAAAAGAGAAAACAAAAAATAATTAAAAGCTAAAAAAAGAAAATTAAGAATAATTAAAAACTAGAAAGAGAAATGGAGAGAGAAGATGAGAGAGACCTAAAAATGTAGAAGTAAAAAGAGAAAAGAGTGAAAGAGGAAAGAGAAAATGATAAGAAAGACATTTTAACGTTAAAAAATATGTGGATGTAGAATAGTATCTATTTTGGCAATTATGATGGGAAAAAATATCTATTGTGGTAATTAGTGGTAAAAGGAAGTTTAGAGAGAGGAGAGATATTTTTTCTCTCTTTTTCTCTCTTCCCCTTTTAGCGTTTGCTATGGCCACCGCCTCGTAGCTTCATCTCCAGTGGTCACCGGTCCTTGTTGAGCCGTCGGTCGCCACCCCTTTTCCCTTTCTTTTTCGTTCAACCTCCCCTATGAACCTTGCAACCTTTAGTCACCTCCTCTTTGCTACAACGATTCTCTGGTTTTTTGCCGGATATGACAGTTCGACCGATCAAATAAGAAAAAGTTCGCGTTCTCAGTCTCCCTGGTGCGTTGGCCAGTAATTGGAAAGTAAGCTTAACTTAGGTTCCTCATATCGAAGTTTTTTAGGGTCGGCGCCGTCAGATTTGAATCAGTTATGAGCTTCGCGCGTCAGAGGAGGAGGTGTGTGAGCGTCGTTGCCTCACTTTCGTACTTCTTTTGCTTGCTACCGTCGCTCTGTCCTTCTTCTTCATAGGGTTTACAAAGCCTCTCCTCAACGAATTCAAGTCTGATGAGAACGGCGGTGTTGAGGTTCACCATCGAGGGCCTCTCCTTCTTAGTCTTCTAGCCAACAAAGCATGGTGTCATTTCAACCACTCGTACCAGCTTTCTCCTTTACTTAGCATAGGTTCATCGGAATTTTGAGAATTGCTCTGTTCTCAGCCGTGAAAAGTTAGTAAATCTAGTATTGTGACGCTTGTTCTGATAAGCCTCTTGCTCTGAAAGAAATATTTGGATTATTTGGTTTCTGCCTTTCTCAATTGGATTGATCTCGCATTTTTTTCTGAGTGCTCTCCCTTGTGTGGAGTTGCCGAAATAGCTGCTAACCTACCGCCTGCTACACCAAAAGTATCAATCTTATGTTCCGTGCGTCGGGGTCAATATCTTTTGGTTTGGACCCACGATAATCCTCTCTGAAGGTTTTGGATTTTGCTCAGACCATAGATGACTGTTTTGGAAGATAGTTGGAGCAGGATTTCCCACCAAACCTACCTTCTCTGCCTGTCTACATCCGAGCAGTCACCGTTTAAGATTTTTTCGGACTGGCTTTCTCCTATGGCCACTCTGTTTTGTTTTGGCAGGTAGCCACCAACAGTACAACACTTCTCACCTAACCGATTGTTAAAATTGTTGGTTTTGAATGTTGTTTTTAGATTAGCTTCAATTGTGGTTTTTAATGACTCAATTAGACCTAATTAGTGTTTCTAAATGTATCTTTTTTAATTTCTTTTGGGACCTTTAAAACAAATCTTGCTTTTGTAAGCAATCTATGATCCAAGTTCTCTTGTATCACTTGTTCATTATTAACTTAATGATATTTACATTCTTATTAAAAAAAATATTACGATTAAAAGTTGTCCTACACCATCACAAGTTGTATTTGTTTTTTTTTTCTCTGACTCTTTTCATTAAGTGAGCGGTACGAGATTCTCCGCTAGGGAGAACCCGAATGAACCCGCCGGTCTTACAAGGGCAATAGAAACAAAACGTGTTGGCGAATTACGAATAACTCGAAAAGCACGGGATTTAAACAATACAATCCAAAAGAAAGATACGCTTAAAATATCAAAAACTCTAGTAGAAAAGCGTGAGAGTAGTCGAAAGCTCCATTCCATCCAATAAGCACATTGAGGCCACTGTTGAGACACAAGGGTCTCTGTGGTTTTAAAATTCCATGCTTGCGTCAGGCGTGCCGAAATACTGTGTTTCTGAAAAGGATGGTCACGAACAGGACGAGACATGACTCTCGCGGCCCTCATTCCTCGAATAGCGCACTCTTTACCAAACACAGTCCAGCGTGAGCTGCTATCTAGGAAGAGGGAAAAAGTCTCCAAAAGACAGNAGGGGGGGGGGGGTTTGGGCAGGAAACATTCTTCTAATCTTTAACTTGACACCTCTAGAGACTTGAAAGATCAAATAGAGAGATAACACGACATTTTTCTTTGCAATGCAATTGGCCTGAAGAGTGGTTGTCGTAATCTTTGAAAGTTTTGTCGTCGAACAACACTCCACCATGGGAAGATAGAAACTGTCTCGGGATTCGATAAAGAAAACTCTTCATACCCATTAGAAGTTTCCTTCCATCTGGATGTTAATATCTCATTAACAATCTTAATTATTAGCTGGCAGCTATAACCTTTCGAGAAGCGCATATCAGAGTGGTATAAAAGTATACCATGAGTACCGAGAAGATAAATACATTTATGGCTGACGAGGCGATAACAACCATGGCCTACGTGGCTTATGGACGTATTATTGTCTTCTCGGTATTTGACATCATTGTGAAAAAACCCTAGTATAAAGTGGCATCTATGGCCAACGGTGAAGAAAACACCATATCTATTAGTAGAAGTTTGAGTTAAACTTTCCCAAAGTTCTGTTCGGCATTTAATAGCCGGATCGCCAGACATAAGGGATAGAAAAGTCTGATATCCAATATTATTCTTGTTATCCCAATCAATATTTTGAATGTCCGTTTTCTCATCCAATATGGAAGAAATATGATGAAAAATACAAGACCCAATTGCTGATATTTGTAAATTTGGGTTTGCCTTCTCCATTAAAGAGGAATTAGAGTCCAAAACAATAGGTCCAAATTTCAACATCAGGCCCATTTCTTCATTTCCTTTGTTTCGTGTCTGCGACACGAGAACAAATGACGATGGTTTGCCCTGGAAGAGAGATCGACGGCGGCTGTCTCTGAGAATTTCAACCTGAAGAGACGCCGATAGAGGGCGGCGGCGATCAGAGAGAGGTTTGACGGCGCATAAGCTCCACCAAAAGCTCTTGTCTTCGCCATAACCAAACCCAAACATCGTAGATCTGATTGACCAAAGGCAGAAGTGCCGGTCAAATGACTCCACCAAAGAGAGCATGGAGAGAGATGCTGAGCATAGAAGTATCTCCATCAGGGAGTAAGAGGAAACAAAATTTCCGGCGAAGCTTTTAGTCTCGCCGTGAGCGGTACCAACACAAGATTGGCAACTATGGCCTGTGGTGTCTTTGACAGCGATTCTTGAAGAGAAGAATCGAGTAGTGGATCTTGAAGATTCACGAGAGAAAGCTGGGACGGGCCCAGATCTGAGACGTTCTTCAGTCATCTTCGAGGAGCAAACAGCTCGTCTGTCCAAGAGGCATGGCGGTTGAGATTGGGCCCAAGTCAAGTCACGGCACGAGCCGGAAGGGGGATAAACCACAAGAACCCACCAACTGCAGAAACCATAACTAGAGGAATGAAGGTCAATTTCTCGTAGCCGGTGGAACCGCACCGTCGGAGCTAACCACCAAGACCACCTGAGTTGAGTTGGACTAAAACAGTCTCCACTGAAGGAACTTCTAGGCCTGAGCTCCATTGAAGTTGAAGGGCGCCATCAAAGGTAGACGGTGGTGTGGAATCGACGGGATCCGCTTCGGATCTAGAGCCTATCAAACCGGGTGAGTTTCCACGCTCCCACCGTATCACCGCCAAGCAGAGTATCCCTTCCCGGCGGATGTTTGGCTCTGGCCGCATAGATAGTCGTGGCCAAGGAAATGAAGGAGCAGTTGAAGGTTCTTTAGAGTGTCTCCGCCGCGAGATCTGACGGATCTTCAAACGTCGTTCAACAACTGGAGCGGAGCGTGGACAAGACATAAAGAAGAGAAGATGGCTTGATAAACGAAAGAAGCAAGAAGAGGAGTCTCGACGCCGACGAGTTTCCGCTTCACCGGCGCCGGAAAAGAGCTTCAAGAAGGATGTCTCGATACTTGTGCCTGGGAGAACGACTTTTTTTTAGATTGGTAAAATTTATTTTTCCACAAATTGTATTTGTTAGAGAAGACATATTAGCTAATCAATTAAAGACATTTCACTTTTGCAAATGTCTTTTTACAATCTCGTCTGCAAAAATCCATATTCTATTAGCTTTAACTAATATACAATGCACGTCACAATTGTCCGATATGGTCGCTATTATACTAGACTGCTGTTGACATTTGACAGTAAACAAGTAAGGCCACTTACTTTTTGGTATTTGGATTCATTCTAGACTTCATTTTTTTTCATATCAATCTTTTAGAATTTTTCTTGGTAAAGTTATTTCTTGTTGGAAAGCAATTGAATTAGAATTGCTTATTTTCTAAGGCTATGATTATGGCAGAAACTCATCCAGATTTTTTTTTAAAATTATTATTTTATGTTAAACCACTCAAATGTTGACACATAAGTAAATTTTCTAAAGAAAAATTTCTTAAATCTTTTTTCTCTTGTATTTTACTCTTCTCTCACTTATTTTTTAATTTTTTAATATTTAATTTGTTTAAAAAACTCTCTAAGGAACCATGGGATAATCATGTCCTAACATTTTCAACTAATAGCATTTCTTCATAGAGAAAGTTTAACTCTTGTTTTATTTAATAAATCACTATTTCTACAAATCAAATTTTCATTTTTTTTTGCTAAATAAGGCTTTATACATTCATATGAAATGATACGTGAATATATTTAACATGATAAATGGTAATATGGTGCATTTTATGAAATGGAACTATAGTTGACTTACAGAAAATACACTTTTGTCGTTTTTTTTCCTGGAGATATTAACAAAGACAGTAGTTAAATTAAATCATTTGCTGCATGCATAGTGTCGTACGACAGGCATTTGCATGTTTATAAGTGATCATAATTTTTACATTTTTAATCAAAATTTATAGCTTTTATTTACATCGAAATGATGAACATTGAAAAGAGAACACACTAAAAGTGTAGAAGAAGAAAGCTAAAGAAATGATTTGAGAGTGAACAAACTTTATAGATTTGAAAAGTGTGTAAGAAAAAGAGACTCTAGAATCTGGAGTTGTAAAGGTTTGCTTCACTTTTATTCTATTTTTCTATTTATCATATGCTCTTTTAATTTAAGTTGGTCTATTTTTTTAGATTTCAATTTTTAAATATTTTAATTAATTAATATTAGTTAGTTTGCCCGCATTATATGTGGACATTAAAAATTTATAAATATTTTTCGATGTGATAATATGGTAATATAAATATATTTTACCAACGTTAAAAATTACATTACACTATACATAAAATTTACGATATTTAAAATTTTAATCATGTTTTTAGTCTACATATTTTGTTATATAAATTTTGAAATAAGAGAGTGTATGCTCTATTTAGCACGTCCAGTATGAAATATAAATATTTTACGAGTTTTAACATTCGACTCCGTTAAAAATACAATCTTATATACTAAATTGCTCTATTTAGCATGTCTTGCATAAGATTTAAAAACTTTACGAATTTCGACATTCGACCCCGCTAAAAAATAGAATACTAAATTTTAAATTATTTTATTTATGACTGCAAATTTAGATCCATAACTATTAGATTTATTTATGTATAGTTAATGATGAAAATATAAAAATTTAATAATTTGTATGATTTTTGAGTTAAAAAAAATCTAAATTATTTAAATATAAATAAATATTATGAAAAAACATGTTTGATTTTATTGTGTAGTTTAATTTATCTTTTTTATTTATTTTATTTAAAGATATATTTATCTTATGTTATATTTTAATAGAATAAATTAAATATTAAAAATAATTCATCAAGGATAACTATGACTTTTTTTTAATAGATAAATTATTAAATATTTTTATTAATTTTGGATATATTTATTAATTTTCGTTTTTTCCAACCGATTAAATAATTAAACAAAAACTCCATAATTGACTATCCAATCTAAAGGGTGAGAGTCTACAAAAATAAAATCCCTATCGCAGGTCATGGTAGCTCGCGCTATACAGTCTGCTTTAGAGTTTAAAGTACGAAAAATTACAGAAAGAGAAAACTGGGGAAAGGAAGCTCGTATGATAGAGAAATCGTCAAGGAAATTTGAAAAGGCCGACCATTCTTCAGGTGTCTGAATGATGGTATGTAATTGTGCACAATTCGTCCCGAAATCTTGACATTATATCGCTCGCATCTGAATCTCTTGCATTGCCTATAATAAGGCTTCCATCTCCGAGTGTAGAGGAGAGAGATTTCGTCGCAAACATCTGGCTCCTAGCAGAATCGTTTTGCCATCTTGTGACTCACAAATCCACCCTAATCCTGTTCTGGGATCCGATTGTTTCCAAGATCTATCCACTTTACACCGAATCCGAACTGAAAACCTAATTGGAATTTCCATTCGATCTTGAATCTCTATTGGTGAATCATGAGCCTGAATCCATGTTGAACTCTCACCTATTGCTTGCTCTAATATATCCTCTACCTCCGGTTGTATACCTTGGGAAACCTTTTTATTTTTCGCTTTCCAGATGAAGCACAGAAGCCAAGGAATGACTCCTAGATCCCCATTATTAATTTTCGTTTTTATTTTTTAAATTATTAATTTATTAATACAAAATTGTTATTAATTAAATTATTCATAGGGATAACACAATATTCAACCAATCCAATTTTTAATCTGGTGTAAACTAATTTCATACTTAATATATAAGATTTAATAGTAGCTTAACGAACAATCCTTATAATTTTTTCAAAAGCTTATTATAATTAAGCTTAAGAAACATTCTACACACTACAAGAAAACAGCTGGTTAACAGCGACATCAATAGTTGTTAAATAAGACTAACGACGAATTTACGACGAAAACGAAAACGTTGTTAACATATCGTCCCAATGTAAAAATCGTCGTAAATTCGTCGTTAACTTAACGAGGACAGAATTCCGTCGTACACTAATTGTTAATATTTCGTCGCAAAATACTCTTAAATTAACGAGATTGTAATGACGAAAACAATTTCGTCTCTAATTCATAGTTAATATGATGTAAATTAACAATTGTTAAACGACTAAATTGAAGCATTACATCGTCGTTAAATCGTAGTTAGTTTACGACGATTTAACGACGTATGTCAAAAACAATCGTAGTTAAATCGTCGTTAATTTACGAAGATTTAACAACGAACGTTTTTAACATACTTCTTTAATTCGTTGTTAAATAACAACGATATTACGACGATACTTTAATTAA
>OVAN01008654.1:0-17882 GCA_900406275.1 Anastatica hierochuntica | reverse complement strand
ACGGAGGAACATGAAGCCGAGCGAATCGACCTGGACATCAGCGATCACTCCTACCCTAAGGATGAGCATGCTGACATACACCCGAGAAGGGTTAGAGGTTGCGAAACCCGCTGCAGTTCTCGGCTCGATGAACCCATGACGGAGGAAGAAGAAAACGTCCTCTAGGTTGAGCAACAGGAACATGCTGAAGAGCAGGCCAGCGTCGCTAACAGAACGCGCATGCCTTCTCGCAAAACCCCCAGTCACGATTTTGATGATCACCACAACTACATCGCGAAAACTGCAGCATAAGTGAAAGCTGTAAAGTCGCAGATCCATCACGCGACCAGCGCTGCACCTGAGATCGATCGACTCCNCGAAGATCTCAGATCCCAAAAAGGTGAAGATCCCAACGTATGATGGGACCACCGACCCGAAAGCTTACCTTTAGAGTTTTCTGATCGCGCTGGCGAGATCGAAACTCAAGGAGGGCGAAAAAGACACTATCTTCTGCTACCTTTTCGTCGAGCATCTCCAGGGAGCCGCCCTCGAGTGGTTCTCCCGTCTGAGGCGAAACTCCATCGGAAGTTTTCGCCAGCTCTCTTCGGAATTTCTCAAGCAGTACTCCATGTTCATGGATCGAGAAACTTCCGACGTCGACCTATGGAGCCTGTCCCAACGCGAGGACGAATCTCTTCGAGATTTCATGACAAGGTTCAAACTGGTGATGTCGAGAGTCAGCGGGATCAGCGACAGGGTCGCAGTAGACGCCCTTCGCAAAACTCTCTGGTACAAGTCTAAGTTCAAAAAGTGGATTTCCCTCGAGAAACCATGAACGATCCAGGACGCGCTTCACCAAGCAACGAACTTCATAATAATCGAAGAAGAGATGAAGGTCCTATCGCAGAAGCATAAGCTGTCGAAGGCGTCCTCGAGAGACTCTGTCTGGGAACAAAAATCGAAGAAGAAGACTCCTCGAAACGACAAGTATGTCCACCACGAGAGAGAAGACCTCCGAGGTGCGCACAACTATGCCGTTAACTCCCAGTCTGAACAAGGGAGAACTTCGGGAATACTTGGACGCGGAACGCAACTTATGATGAGAAGGCCTTTTGCGAATTTCATCAGACTAAAGGTCACTCCACTGCGAACTGCAAAGTTCTCGGAGCAAGACTTGCGACAAAACTGCTAGCAAGGGAACTCTCGGACGTGACCAGCACTAAAGACCTGATTAGCGATGCTGACCACCAACCCAAAACCGACAAAGCGCTCCCGCGTGACATCGCCCAGGCTAACACAAAACGCGGCAGGAAACCTAATGAAAAAGGCAAGGACTCGAATCACTGCAGAGTAAACATGATCATGGGAGGAACCCAGTTCTTTCGCGACACTGTCTCATCAATAAAGGACTATCACCGTAAGGCTGAGACAAGCACAAACTGGTCTGCGCCAATCGACGACACCACATACAACAGGGTCCAGATAAAGCTCGAGGACACTGTTAATGGCGCCCCTAATGCTGGAGAGCTAGCTCAAGTCACAGAGCTGTTTAGAACTACGGAAGTTGACTTGGACCAGGCTAAGGCTCAGGTCTCAAAGCTTCAGGCTGAGGTTGAGGAGATCAACTCTCAGATGGCTATGTACAAAGGGAAAGTTGACAGCCAAGCTCTTGACCTTCAAGTGAAGAACAAGAGGATCCTTGAGTCAGAAAGCACTCGAAAAGTTGCAGAGCAACAAGTCCGAGAGCTGATTGCATCTTCTCAAGACCACTAGAAGAACAAGGAGGCTGAAATCAAGATAGCTGTGAGGAGAGGTAAGAAAGAAGTTGCTGAGGCTTACAACAAGATTCTTGCTTCCGTTAAAGAGAAATTTGGTAAGAAGAAAGAGGAGGTCTCCCTCCAAGTCTATGCTCACGAGCTGCAGGCTAACACTGATCTCCTGAAGGAGATGTTAGCTAATGAGATCAAGAATGCTGAAGAAGAGTACAGTCGCCTAATGACTCTGCTACCTGAAGCCACTATTGCTTACGAGAAGGCTTAGGTTTCTGACTTTTCATTCAGTAAACTACCTCTTCCTCAGCTATCCGAGAGCTCAGGTACCTTTGAGATTAATATGTTTAATCCGACTTTCTCTGGAGAGTATGGCTCTAATTTAGGTTTGGTGGAACATTATTCAGCTCCAACCGAGACGTCCAAAGGAGGTAACGACAAAGAGGTAGAGAAAGAAGATCCAGCTATCGAGAAAGATGGAAATGAAGGGAAAGAAGACAAAGAGCCAGGAGATCTTTTAGCTTGTTTTAATTTAAGTTTAGAACTCTATCCCAAGGGGCTTTTCTCTTGTTTTTTTTAAGACTTAATAGCCTGGGGAGGCTTTTAAACCCTTATCTTGTTTTGAATCTTTTAACTTAATAGCCCGGGGAGGCTTTTAAACCCAGGTTTCAGATTAAGCTTTCGTCTTCTTTTTCTTAAGTCATTGAATTTTAACTTAGAAAATATTATGATCTTCCTTAGATGCAGATATTTATAGGTATGAGGTTCCGGAAACTCCTAAGGAAGAGGTTTTGGAAACTCTTTTATAACATGTCTGAGGGACCTTTCGAAACAGGTCTCACGTCCGTCAAATGACATATTTCGAAGTCGATGTTGAGAACAAATCTCATGACCCTTGAGCAATTGGTCTTGATACNCAGATCTCATGACCCTTGAATAATTGGTCTTGATACTTTTGGATGACAGGTATCTTGATGAGAGGTCTTAGAATCTTAAGACATGAGATCTTGAAACCTGTTGATAACAGGTCTCGTGACCTTCGGATAAGAGGTCTTGGGACCTTCTGATAAGAGGTCTCGGAGCATGTTGATAACAGGTCTCGTGACCCTCAGATAAGAGGTCTTGGGACCTTCTGATAAGAGGTCTCGGAACCTGTTGATAACAAGTCACGGGTCCTTCTGAAAGAGGTCTTGGAGCCTGTTGTTAATAGGTCTCGGGACTTTCTGAATAGAGGTCTCGAAACCTGTTGATAACAGGTCTCGGGACCTTCTGAAAAGACGTCTCGGAACCTATTGATAACAGGTCTCGGGACTTTCTGAATAGAGGTCTCGGAAACTGTTAATAACAAGTCTCGTGACCTTCGGGTAAGAGGTCTTGGGACCCTTTGAAAAGAGGTCTTGGAACCTGTTGATAACAGGTCTCGTGACCTTCGGGTAAGAGGTCTTGGGACCCTTTGAAAAGAGGTCTTGGAACCTGTTTATAACAGGTCTGTGATCTTTGGGTAAGAGGTCTTGGGACTCCAAATTGGTGCTAACGATTTAAAGACTTTTAGGAACAGGTTTCTGAGAACCTGAAATTTTTGTTAAGGATTTTAAGACCTTAGGTATAGGTTTCTGGGAACTTGGAATGTTGTTAAGGATTTTAAGTCCTTAGGTTCAGGTTTCTGAGAACCTAGAATGTTGCTAAGGATTTTAAGACCTTAGGTGTTGTTAAGGATTTTAAGACCTTAGGTTCAGGTTTCTGGGAACCTAGAATGTTGATAAGGATTTTAAGACCTTAGGTTCAGGTTTCTGGGAACCTGAAATATTGCTAAGGATTTTAAGACCTTAGCTGTTGTTAAGGATTTTAAGACCTTAGGTTCAGGTTTCTGGGAACCTAGAATGTTGCTAAGGATTCAAGACCTTATGAATAATAGGTTTCTGAGAAACCAAATTTATATTGACAACTGTTTTATTGATAAAATTTATCGAATATATTGAGATATCGAATATAAAAATGCTGAGAGCCGTAGGCTCTTTTGGCATGCATAGAATGCTGTGATTCCTTGGGCTATATGTCTTGGTTAAAACATATGCCCCCTTTGATTGACATAGAAAGGATGCTGAATGGAGTTGGGGCTGCACTCATGACGGAGCTGCCTACGTACCCTGTCGAGGGATCAAGCGTAACGTAGTTCAAGGAGATTATAGTACTTAATGATAATAATTTCTCAGGTTCATAGCGTTCCATGATCGGATTTCAGGTACCCCGATTCGTACCTTTAAGAGCTTATACACGTCGGGTCATACCACATGGATGATCCGATAAGGACTCTCCCAATTGGTTCCTAATTTCCTGACACCTCGCTCGTTGGTATTATCAAAAACTTTCCTCAGTACAAGGTCACCAACCGCGAACTGTCGGGACCTTACTTTGGAATTATAATGTCGGGCCATTGCTTGGTCTGATCGTTCCTCGATTAAATCGAGGTTGTCTAGCAAAAGCTGATTATTAGCTTCAGGATTGGATGTACACAAACTTCGTCGAAGGCTTCCAACTGAGGTTTCGGTTAGACAACAGCCTCCATCCCATAGGCTAAAGAGAAAGGAGTTTCCTCTGTAGCCCTTCATGGGGTGGTTCGGCATGCCCAAAGCACTTCAGGTAAATTATCGAACCAGGATTTCTTATTGGTTACAAGGCATCTCTTGAGGTGAGCTAATATTGATTTATTAGTAGCCTCCGCCTGACCATTTCCCTCAGGGTATCGAGATGTTGACGTGGTGAGACGAATGTCCCATTTATCATAGAATGCTATAAAGTCGTCGGATATGAACTGTGATCCGTTATTTGTTATGATTTCGTAAGGGACACCATGACGACATATGATGTCTCTCCATACGAATCGTTCCAACTCAAATTTGGTTACCTGTTGGAGAGCCTCAGCTTCTATCCACTTGGTGAAATAATCTGTCAAGACTAAAAGGAAGCGAAGCTTTTGCTGTCCTTTTCTTGAGGTTACTAATTGTCCTACGACATCCATGGATCACCTCATAAATGGGTATGGTGCAGATATCGAGGATAGCTTTTCCGTAGGCTGATGTATAATCGGGGAATGTCTCTGGCATTTATCGCATTGGGAAGAGTAAACTTCGCAATCAGCGATTATGGTTGGCCAGAAATAGCCTTGTCCTTTAATTCGGATGGCCAGAGCTCTGCCACCAGCACGGTTCCCGCAGGAGCCCTCGTGGACTTCTTTCATGAGCCTGATAGCATTGAGGCCACGAACGCACTTTAAGTAGGGTCTAGAGACGCTTCGTTTGTAAAGGTTGGAGTCGATTATGCAATATCTTGCGCTTAATGCTTTGAGCTTTCGAGCCTCCCACTTATGGGGGGGGGGCTACACCCTTCGAGATGTATTGCATAATTGGTACTCTCTAATCCTCTGTTCCCATGATCTTGTCATGGAGAGATAATGGCGGTTCCTGCTCATACGCAGGCTCCTGAATGTTTTTGTGATGAGGTGTCGTGCCCCTGGAGGTATATCGAGGACGTGGTTTGGGGGAACCTACGTTGTCGGGAATACCTTCCAAGTTTGAAGTCGTTTCAGGAGTCTGGATCGTGCCCCCAGAGGTTTTCCGAAGATTAGGCTCCAGGAAGTCTATATTCTGAGGAATACCTTCAGTGTTGGCATCAACTTCCGGAGTCTAGATCGTGCCCCCGGAGGTACTTCCAAGAGCAGAAGGGCGTCTGGTCTCAGAAGTATCTACTGCATACAAAATTGGGTCCGAAGTCTGGATCGTGCCCCCGGAGGTATGCTTTTTAAAACTGCGAATTTTGGTCTTAGGGAACCAAAATGTTGTAAGAACTTGGGTTAGTCGGTCATCTTGGATGGCTACGGTTGCAACCATCTCGAGACAGCTACTCTCTTGTTGTTCTTTCGGTTCACTATCAATTTCAGCTTTAGTAGCTAAATTGATACTGGGTCTTTCGATACCTTCAACAAGTATGACTCGTTTTACGAGGGGATCGGATGTTGAGGCTAAGGCTGCCAAAGTGTCTGCTGAGGAGTTTTGTCCTCGTGGAATCCTCGTTAGCTCAAATTTGCTGAACTATTTAGTGAGGTTTTGGAGAACCTCGAGGAATGCCCCATTCTTTCATCCCTCGTTTCATATTCCCTGTGGAATTGGCTGTCTACTAGCTGTGAGTCGCTATAAGCGTTTAGCTTTCGGATTCCGAGGCTTAGAGCCAGTTTTAACCCTACGATCAGTGCTTCGTATTCGGCCTCATTGTTAGAGGCATTGAAGCCAAGCCTGTAGGACTGCTCGATGGTCTCGCCAGCTGAAGAGGTCAGTCTTAGGCTGATCCCAGAGCCTTGTCTTGACGAGGTTCCATCAACATGTAGGCTCCATTTAGGAGCTACTGACTCCGCATCTAAGTGCTGGAATGCTAGCTCAATGACAAAGTGTGCAAGGACTTGAGATTTTGCTGTTGTTCGAGGTCTATACTCGATGTCGTATTCGCTGAGCTCTATGGCCCATTTAGCTAATCGTCCTGATTGGCTAGGGTTATGCAGAATCGTGCGCAATGGTTGTGAAGTCATTACGATGAATGAATGCGATTGGAAATATGGTCGTAGCTTTCTGGCAGCTGTTACAACTGCCAGAGCTAGTTTTTCCATAGCGGGGTACCTTGTTTCAGCGTCTATTAGGCTTTTGTTGGTATAATAGACATGTCTCTGCTCGTTTTGTTCTTCTCGTACTAATACGCCGCTAACTGCAGTTGAAGATACGGCAATGTATAAGTATAGTGGTTCCCCCACTACTGGTTTGGACATAATCGGAGGTTCGGAGAGGTAAGCTTTCAATTGCTTGAAGGCTTCCTCGCATTTTTTTCATCCCATAAAAACTTCTTATTATTCTTTAGAAGTTTGTAGAATGGGAGGCGTTTATCGGTGGAACTGGATATGAATCGATTTAAAGCTGCGATTCGTCCAGTTAGCCTTTGCACCTCTCTGGTGGTCTTAGGTGACGATATTTCTATAAAGGTTGCTATTTGATACGGGTTGGCTTCGATACCTCTTTCGGTTACTAAGTAACCAAGAAATTAACTTGACGGTACCCCGAAGGTACACTTAGCAGGGTTGAGCTTCATGTCGTATTTATTAAGGATATCGAAGCACTCCTTCAAGTGGGAGACGTGATCTTCTCCGACTAAGGATTTGACTAACAGCTCATCGATATAAACCTCCATGGTATTTCCGAGCTGTCCGGCGAACATTTTGTTCAGGAGCCTTTGATAAGTAGCTCTTGCATTCTTTAAACCGAATGGCATTACCTTATAGCAATACGTTCCGTGTTCAGTTATGAATGCGGTTTTCTCCTAATCTTCGGGATCCATCATGATCTGATTGTACCCCGAGAAGGCGTCCATAAAAGACAGGAGCTGATGGCCAGCTGTGGCCTCAACTAAGCGATCGATGTGAGGTAGCGGAAAGATGTCCTTTGGACCTGCTTTGTTCAGATCGGTGAAATCGACACAGATTCTCTACTTTCATTTCTTCTTTTTAACCACTACGGGGTTATCTAGCCAATCGGGATAGTGTACCTCTAGAATAGAGCCAACTTTCGTAAGTCGGTCGACCTTGTCGTTAACAGCTTGAGCCTTTTCTAGACCTAGCTTACGACGTTTCTGTTTGATCGGTTTGAAAGTGGGATCCACGTTGAGCTTATGGGTTGTAATGTTCGGATCGATGCCTTTCTTGTCACTGGTAAACCATGCAAAGGTCCCAACATTACTTTTGAGGAACTCAAGGAGCTCCTTCTTAGTTTCCGGAGGTAGCTCAGACCCAATGCTTACTTGCTTTTCAGGATTAGAGTCGTCAATGCACACTTGTTCAGTGAGGTTCCGGGGGGGACCTCTCATATTTTGTTGCATCTCACGACTCTCCTGGATCTGTAATTGCTATTGGGGTGATTTTTTGAGGATTTGGAATCCTCCGAGGTAGCAAATCCTAGAGATCTTTTGCCTAACTCGTATTGTAGCCACCCCTTTAGGCGTCGGGAATTTCACGCACTGGTGATAAGTTGAAGCTACTGCTCTCATTTTGTGGATCCAGGGTCTTCCCAGGATCGCGTGAAATGGAGCTGGTCTATCAATAACCACGAAGTTGNGGAGTTTGATAGTTCCTAGGGAGGTGGCTGTTTCTCCGGAGAAGCCTATGAGGTTAGCCTTCTGGCCAGTAATTTCGTAGTCGTCTATTTCCATCCCTTTTAGGACATTATAAAAAATAAGATCGACAAAGGTTCCGATATCAACCATGAGCTTAGGCACTTTGTACCCTGCGATTTTCAGGGTGACAATTAAGGCATTATCATGAGGCCTGTCGAGATCTAATGTCTCACTTTCCCAGAAGGAAATCTTAGAGTTAGATCCCGGGTTGGGAGGCTTAGTTCGAGCGCTAGACTCAGCCTTCCGCATGTGACTCTTGATGGAGTTAACGGAGTCTTGACATATGTCGGATCCTCTGAGGATATAATCTATCCTTGAGTCGGAGGTTTCTGGAGTTGGAGCCTTCTCAAACAATGCGGACACAGATCCCTCGGGAAGAGGTTTCGGTTCGTTTACTCGGAGGCTCTTTCCTTGAGGAAATTTCCCAGGAATCATATCTATTCTTTTCTTGGGAGCTGGAGGTGGCAAATCGGTTTCCTTTTCAGGAGATCTGTTTCGCTTTGGCGATGTCTCTCTGGAAGCTCTTTTCTGAAAAGGTGCAGGCTTTTTAAGCTCTACGTCTTTTATTTCGCCGGAGGCAAACTTAGAAGCTAGCTGCCGCTGGAGATCCCAGCATTCCTCAGTGGAATAGCCTTTCCTGTAGTGATAAGAACAAATCTTGTTCTCATCGTAGGCCTTAGACCAGGGTGCCTTGCTTGTCGCGGCAACAGGTTTCTTCTGTTGTGCTTCCTCTACTGCATAAGAATGCTCTCCCTGGGTTTAACTGTTTCGGAAGTTGCCCTTTTTCAGAGGTCCCTTTCCTTCCGGAATATTGCTTTTAGGAGGATTCTGAGGCTTCTTATGGATTTTATCCAACGCAGCCATTTCTTCCTCCAACGTAATGTATCTAGATGCTTTGTGAAGAGTATCATCGATAGTTGGGGGAGGATTGATCGTTAGTTCTGACCAAACCACATATTGGTACCAAAGACCTTTTTTAAGGGCCTCAATAGTGACCTGGTCATTGGGATTCGAGAGCTTTGTTCTTATAGCTTTGAAATTTTCTATGTAGCCACGTAGCGAGTCTCCCATTCCTTGTCTGACTTTCCATAGGTCAGCCTCAGAAGCTTGTTTCTGGATGTGAGTCGAGTACTGCTTCATGAAAGCGTTGGTCAACTGGTCAAGGCTATCTATTGAGTTCGGCTCGAGGCCTGAAAACCATTCGAGAGCTATTCCGACAAGGTTCTCGGCGGATGTCCTGCAGTAACCTGCTTCACATTCTTCTTTTGTGAAATGAGCTTTCACGATAGCCAATCGGAAGGATCTTAAATGAGCCTTCGGGTCTGAGGTCCCATCATACTCGGGGATCCTAATTTTTATGGTGTCTCTTATATAAGAGTTGGCTATTCTATCTGTGAATGGAGTGCCACGGGTCTCCTCAATCAAGCTCTCGATTTCGGGAGCTGAGCTCGTGGCCTTGTGGACCTGAGCGTTCAGCTTTTGGAGAGCTGCATGGGTTTGTTCCATGTATCTGCGGATAGCTTCAGGTCCCTCTAGAGGGAGGAGGGCTGGGTCGCTATTAGGTATCTGACGAGCAGGTTCTTGGCGGAGCAAAGCTTTGTCATTCTCCCAGGTAGATGGTGAGCTGAGTCGCTCCCTGGTTCCTGGGTTACTTCGATGCGTGAGGTCTACGGGAAGGCTCAGATAGGCTGTAGAAACAGCTTCCGCTCTTTGGTGATCCTCTGGATTTGGGGTCAGGTCTCGGACTTGATACACTGAGGCTGAGGTTCTGCCCCCAGATGGAATGGATGTACCTCCTCCTGATCTAAAAACAGGTGGCGGTGGAGGCAAACGGGTGCTCTGATCAGAAACCTGATTAGGTATTGAGCTACTTGTTGCTACGTTAGTTCCCATAGAGCTGGTAACCGGAGGGTTGAACGCGGGAACTGTCCCAACAAAAGGTGTCTGGAAAACAGGTCCCTGCCCATCTGGAACCACGCTGTTAGGAGAGAAGTCCATGCGTCCTCGAGGAAACGAGGGGTTAGTTATTAGGTCTCGAAAAGTGACTCCCGTGCCTTGTCTTTGCGAGAGCTGGGTTGATGTGGTCAGAGACCTCGTCACCTCCTCGAACTGTTGCTGTCGGGAGGCAAGCTGTTACATTATGCGCTCATTTTCCTGAGCTCTGTCCACTAGCTGCATCATCATTCAGCGGATCTCAGAGAGCTTAGCCTCCGCTTGATTCGGAGCATGTATCTGTGGTAAAGAGCCTACAGGGAGCTGTCGCTGGGGGTTTCCGAGGGCCGAAAGCCCTGAGCTGATACCACCAGAAAGTCCTTGATTGTTTATTCCGGTGGTGATCTGATCGAGTTGAGCACCAGCCGAAGGCTGTTTCTCAGAGCGGTGATCGAGACGTCGAGGCTCCGTGGAAGGGAGATTGGAGCCTCCATCACTTGGTGAGCCATAGCTCTGATTCATTGAATCAGGGTCAGATGGGTTCATTCCCTGATCGATAGGATTCATTCTCAAGCTACAGAGTAAGGGATTCAGTTATCTCGTTCCCCACAGACGGTGCCAAATGTGAGGGATTAAACTCACCTCTTAGATTTTGTTGATAGGTTTAGATTAGGGAGAGATCTCGTGGGTTGAATCCCGTAAGAACTAGTCGAATGAAAGTTATTTGTATTGATGATTATAATCGAAACAATCAATACAAAAGAGGTTTAAAACGATCAATGATCAGCAAAGAGATTTCGAATTACAACTTATCAATGACTAGATGAATACAAAGGTTCTCGAAAGAATGTCTAAGTGTTTAGGTTCAAGATTCGTTGAGGAAGAGTCTTGTTCGCCTCCTCTTCCTCTTATATAGCTCTTTCCACGCTAGAAGGTTGTTGCAACAACATCATGATTTCCTCCTGATTTTTCGGAATTCTCAACAACTCTCTTGACCAAGTCTACGACATCCCTCCTTCGTCCACCTGTTTCTGCTAACCTTTCATTGTGGCGAGACCTGAACCTCTCCAGTTTCGACAAGAGCTCTAGGCTCCCTCTTTGCCTTTGCTTTAAGTGAATCAGCCTTCGACGGACTGAGTTTGGGCCTTCCTTTAATTAATCACCTCTTTACAAGGCCTTAAATCAAAGGCTGAGCTTTCTATGAGGGGTCCGTAACTAATGGGCTGGATCTAGGCGCAATAGTAGGTCCCTTAATCAGTTCAGAACTGAAGGTAACTTTCTTTCTAGACTTTCCTTTTAATTTGTCTAGAATCTGATTAGTTTCTGGCACATTATCAACAGATGAACTTGTGCTTGTATTCTCATGGAACACTACATTCCTACTTGTAACACATCTGTCTTCTTCTGGTAAACAAACCCCGTATCCTTTTGTACCAAAAGGATATCCAACAAATATGCCTTTGATTGCTCTAGGACTGGTCTTTTCTTGAACCACATGTACATAAGCAGTGCTGCCAAACTTCCTTAGATATGTCAGATCTAGTTTACTTTGTGACCATACCTCTTATGGTAACCTGAATTCAATGGTTGAATTTGGTGTCCTATTAATCAAATAGACTGCAGTAGAAGTGGCTTCTGCCCGAAATTCCTTCCCAAGCCCTGTTTC
Source organism: Anastatica hierochuntica (assembly GCA_900406275.1). Lineage (NCBI taxonomy): Eukaryota > Viridiplantae > Streptophyta > Magnoliopsida > Brassicales > Brassicaceae > Anastatica > Anastatica hierochuntica. The sequence continues at coordinate 6,329 of OVAN01008654.1, read as the reverse complement.
AGCCAACATACTTCTTACTCTTTCCATAATGGTTCTGTTCATCCTTTTTGATACACCATTCTATTGTGGTGTATAAGTACAGGTCCTATGTCTCTTAATCCCAACTTCTTTACAGAAATTGTCAAACTGCAAATTGCAGAACTCTAGACCATTGTCTTTTCTAAGACACTGGACTTTCTTTCCTTTATGGGTTTCAACTGCTTCTTTTCATTCCTTAAATTTCTGAAATGCTTCATCTTTTGACTTCAAGAAATAGAATGGTGGAAGACCTGATAAGATCTGTATGGCTTGATCTTCATCAGGAATAGAGACTTGTATGCTTGCAAGATCAGCTATTAACTTGAGAAATATGTCAACATTTTCTTCAATGGATTTGTCCTCTTCCATCTTGTAGTAGGAGAATTTTTTCTTAAGGTAGATACGATTAGGAAGTGACTTTGTTTGATAATCACGCTCTAGAGTTTTCCACATGCCTAGAGTTGTCTTCTCATTCATTATCTTCCTTAGGATAGGATCACTCAAACATGTACTGAACAAGCTTCTTACCCTTAGATCCTTTTCATCTTTTCTTGGATCTGGTTCAGGTGGATCCCCTGCTACCTCCTTAGCTTTTTTCGATGTAGAAGTAGTCTCTTCTTGTAAGACTGACAATAACCCTTTAATCTCTAGCTGGCCTAATAGCTTGTAATTCCATAATCCAAAATCCCCTTTACTATCAAATTTCTCCATTTCAAACCTTCCTGGTGTTGGATCCATCTTTTAATCAGAATAATATTTCTTCTTCTTTTAAAGAAAGAACCTGAAGAAGAACCATGCAGCAGAAGCTGTACTCAGAAAGATGCTTCTAAGAGGACTGATGCTTCAGGATCTTGGATCTGATCTTGATCTTGCACAGAAAGAATCGTGATCAAAGATAAGATCTATTAACCTCTATCTCCTTCCTAACTTTGCAATCAATACTTGGATTGCTCTGATATCACTTGTTGAGAATTGATCTTTGATTGCTTACTTTGAATCTATCAATCTGAATCCTTTTGATCGATCTAATGTTTATGCACCAATCGATTTAACGAGTTCCCAGCAATGCTGGTAAATCTCGTGAGAGCCTCTCCTCTCAAACTTCTCTATGTAATCGAATGTTACACACACTAATCTCTTTAGTGTTCTTGTGTTTTCTAGGATTACAACAAAGGATTCTAGATGCTAAAGGAAGATATAGGAGTAGAGAGATACTAGACTTGAGCTGCTTGAAGAATTTGAAGAAAGCTCCAACAATGGCGATCTTCTTCTTCTTCCTCTCTCTGCTATTCTTCTCTCGATCTCTCTCTGTTTGTTACCACTGTTGTAACAAACTCTCCCACTCTGTTCTTATCCTTTTAATACTCTTTGTATTACTCAAAGATAAAACCACAGAACTGGGCCTCTCTCACTAAAGCCTTTCCTTGTTTGTTGTAACTCGAAATGGGCCTTGGACTTTGGCCCAAGTCCAATCAGTTTGTACTGAAGTCCAAACCAACAAGTTCAAATACAATCTCCACAAAGCTCTAAACGTATATGAGACTGAAATAACAAGGATCTAGCTACATTCAATATATGTTGATGCTTTCTCTCAACTACTGAATTTTGTTCAGGAGTTTCATGACAAGAATGATAAGAAATAATACCTTTTGATGCATAAAACTCTTTAAATTTCAATTCACGAGCATGTTTGATATAACAAACATAAATTATTTTCATATTGAGTTTCTTTCATAGCAACAAATGTAGTGAATATGTGTAAAACATCAGATTTAACACGCATCAATTAGGTCCAAGTGGCTCTATTAAAATCATCTACTATAGTAAAAAATATTTATGATCATCTGTAGTAGAAACATTAAAAGGATTTCATGTATCAATGTGTAAAAACTCAAAAGCAGATTTGCAAATATTACCGAATTTAAATGGAAAACGCTTTTTCTTAGATAAATGACATATATGACAAAAGTTTGAATAATTTTTATTGGTTTTATCTTTGGTAATATGTAACACATCATAAAGTAAATTTGTCTTAGCCTGAGCATGATGCTCTAGTCTATTATGCCAAGTATACATGTCTATTTCAGCTAGAGAAGAAGCAAAAAAAACTACCTAGAAAAGATAAATTTTATTTTAATTATGAACATCCCAGATAATAGACTTCACACTTAACTACTTTGACCAAACATCAACTCATGAGTAAGTGCCTGAACAAAGCATTCATCAGTTTTGAAACGAATTTCAGAATTTAAAGTCTTAGTTAAAACACCCTAACGCTTAACATATTAAATTTGAACTCAGGAAAATTAACAAAATATTATAGAGAGAAATAACATCAATTAATCGAATGAATCCTATTCCCATGATCCTATATGTATACCCATTTGGTAAGATTACATAAGTGTTTTCTAGTGGTTTATACTCAGTAAACATATCCTTAAGATGACATACATGGTAAGTAGCACCAAAATCTATGATCCATGACCTAGAGACACATCCATTTCTGTAGATACATAATTAATAAGCATGTTAGAGTAGTTGTGATTATAAAGGGTAGTGAAATTACAGATGATATGTGAGACAACATGAGCAGAATTTGAAGTAGAAGCACAAGCATGATTGGTTGTAGCAGTGACACCATAGGATTTGAGGTGAGTACTTAGGTAAGAATCATTATGTGGAGTTGTTCTTTAGACATGAATTCATAATAAATTTCTTCCTTTTACTCTTGTTGAATTGATGCCACATATTGCATAGAAGAAAAATTGGTTATTCCCAATTATTGTGGTTTCTTTGCTTTGAAAAACCATGCTTCTTCTTGCACTTATTAGATGTGTCCCAACTTTGAACAATACAAGCATTTATATTTGTGAAATCCTCCTTGAGACCACAACACTTGATTATGTTTTGTATTAGGCATCTCCTGAACATTGAATGCAATTGGATTAGAAAGCATTGTATTGTGTGATCCTACAACATGTTAACTTTCATCTTGGTTCAACATGTTGTAAATTTCAGGTAGACTTTGCCTAGGCTTCAGATTCACAATCTGTCGTCTTACACTTGCAAAAGTCTCACTTAATTCCATGAGAGTTTGTATTATTCTACTTGTTATACAGAAGGATTAACTCTAAACTTTCGAAGTCAAAATGGTTCTACCGAGTCATTTGAGCAAGAATTCGTTATACAAAAGCCCTATACTATGGCTCAGAAGCTTTCATCCTTGTTTCGCCATTGTTATGTAGAAGGATTACCTCTAAACTTGCTCAAAGTGATAAATGGGCTCTGTCGATAGCGTTGGATATCTTTTACTTCAATCAAAGCATAATCAAAGCTTCAAAATGACGGAAATTTCATCTCCAATTTAAAGAATGGCATTTCGATTTTCCTACTGAAAGTTATGGACGTTTTCTTGAGAAGTTTCTATGCAGTCCACAGTTGTGATCAGTCTGGGCAGAGAAGATTTTTTCGAAAGCAAACAGTTTTTGATCCGGATGAAATTGGAACTGTAGATAGAGGATGCATAGGGTTTGATTCTGACCATTCTCATCGTTAAGATAACGTTTATTTCCAGATTTATGCCCTTGTTTCTGAGTGATTGTGAATCTGACAGATTTCAAGAATTGTGTTGTTTAGATGCTAAGTGTGCTTGAATCATTTAGAAGATGTTGCTTGAGTTGGCCTTCTGCAGGAATGTTGGAGGATCTCAGATGCATTCATTTGTGAAGGAAACCAGGATCTCATACATATATATTGGTAAGGGAAACCAGTTCTGGATTCATACGCATGGTGAAACGTGTCCCTTAGGATGATGCATCAATTCTTTCCACGTGCAAGGAAAGATGGGAATGAGGTACCACGCGAGTCCCCCCACTCTCTTTGGTTTTACTCTCTCCCCTCATAGTATAGGGCTTCTCATGTCTTGTTTGATGATCCTGATTGAGTGTCAAGTCAGTTATGTATGATGCTTGTGCTTGATTAACTTTGTAGGATATCGTATCTATGATGGTTTGAGATTGGGGAAAACAGTGAGATAAAGGTGAGATGACGATTATGGGATTGGGGAAAACGGTGAGATAAATTTTAGATGACGATTATAGGAATGGGGAAAAGGTGAGATGATGATTATGGTGATTATGGGAATGGATTTGTGATCAAAGGGTGATTAAGATGAATTAGTGTTTGGGTGGGAAGTACGTTTCATGCTTTTGTGATTAGTTTTATGCTTTTATTGGTTGTATTCTTAGGTTGGTGTGCGAACTTGTGTGCTCTAGCAATCCATCCCCTTACTGACTGATTCCTCTATCACTCACCCCTCTCTTCTTGTTCTTTCTCTTTCTTTTGGTTTGCTTAGCAGGATAGCGTGTTAGAAGCAATGGTTAAAGTTCAAGTTGGTGATTTGCATGAGGATTTTGGCTTAACAGGTTAGTTAACCTCAGATTGGGAGGTTCGGGCGTTACAAATACGTTCGAGGACTTTGACATGACCAATATTTTTAGTTTTAAATTTTTCGTATGCATGCGATGACATTCAGACCTCTGTATGATAAAGCCAAGATCTCCTACATCAAAAATTTAACAACAACGACCATGCACATCTTTCCTTAGTTTATATTTGAAAACTAAAGCTTCTTAATTTGAAATGATTTGTTTGGGTGCCTTAGCGATATTGTCAACAAAGTTGTTATTTCACCATGTAAACAAGTCTAATCAGGTAGAGATTTGAAAGAGTTTTTGGCCTGCATGTGAATTAAATAGAAATTTACTTGGAAATGACGGCAATCAAAATTGTCACTAATGGCATGGTTATGTGAATATTAGCTTGAGGCAATTTTGCATCCCATGTCATGATGAAATCCCATACCAGACAGCATACGATATTTTCTTATGATCAAACTTCAGTTTTATAAGTCGAACTCATCGAGAGAGATGTCTAGGAGCTTCCTTCGAGATATCCAAAATTGGACAATGAAGCATGAATCAGATTAGAAATTGTTGATGATGGAAGGCCATACAATAAATCTTACAACGACTATACTGGCGATCTTAGTAGAATAAGTCATCTTTTAACGTGGGATGAAGTGGATCATTTTTGAGAACTGATCGACTACGACAAAGATGGAATCAAAATGTGTCTACATTCTTGGAAGAGTCAATAAAAAGTCCATATTAACATTAGTCCAGGGATTGGTAATGGCAAATATAAACCAACATTTATTTTTCGTTCCTTTAGACCTCTGACAAATCTTACAGCTTTCTAATGTGTACATATTTTCATGCATATTTAGGTGCATTTTAGCTATGTTTAATTCATTTTGAGGTTGTAAATATTGCACTATATTCTTGGAATTCATCTAGATTGAGATTAGAGTGTAGTATTAAGATTTGTTGCATATGCATAAATATTTTTGCATTTGTATGTACAACCTTTTGATTTGCTCAATCGAGGCTAAATGGATTGATTCAAAGTTGTTTTGAAGTCAAGAAATAATGGGAAAGATGAGCTAAATTCATGGGGAAAAGGTGGAAGCAAATGAGTCATCAAAGGAGCAAAGACGAAGCAAAAAAATTTCCCATGACCTATTGTGGCATGCAAACGACCGATAGCCACATGCACAGAGCAACTTGCTGTCCCATGCATGCCACTATTGGTCATGTGGTTGATACCCACATGCACGGGACCGAAAGTGCCATGCACCGACAAAAAATGGATTTTAGGGCAACTTTTCTTCATCTCTCTGGTATAAATAGCCTCTCTTATCTCTCCAGAACATATCTTTGCAACCTCTATTGTTGTTTCTACTATTTTTCTCTCTATTTTAAAGATCTTAATCACATGTAATAACTTTGGATTATTTGTGTTAAGATAAGTGTTTCTCATATTTATCTCTCTCTCTTTAGTTTCTATATCTAAGATCATGGGAGCTCAAAGAAACAAACTTTGTCTTTGGATTTCCATGGATTTTAGTGAGTAGATTCTTCAAGGATCTTGAGATATAGTAGGATTAGGTTAGATCTAGGATTGCAATGGATGATTAGGCTAGATTTTGACTTAGATGATGTGTATATATTTTCATGCATAATTAGGTTCATTTTAGCTTAGTTTCATCCACTTTTAGGTTGTATATATATCATTTAAGTTTAGAATGCATTAGATTGAATCTAGAGTCTAGTTTAGGCATATCTTGCATTTGCATGCATTTTCTTTGCATTTTGTAGGTCAACTTGGGATGAATATATGGAGGCTCTAGGCATGAATTCAAGGTTTATTTGGAGCTAAGAAATCATGGAGAAGAAGGGCAAAAAGCTATG
>OVAN01008653.1:0-17883 GCA_900406275.1 Anastatica hierochuntica | reverse complement strand
TCCTTTTCAGGCATCGATTTCGTCGGGACAGTTTTTGACCCCAACACTTAGGGTTTATATACTTTTGCTATAAAATGCCGAATATGCATCTAGTTATTACAATTTGAATTTATTATACTAATATGATGTAAAACTTAAGTATATATTAGGGAATGTTAACAAAAGAGTGGAAAATTTATATGATTTTAGAGTTTATGGTATAGAGACTATGTTGGAGACTTCACCTGTAAACGTAAAAATGAAGTCTTAAATTTCATAAATTTGAGGAAAATTACTTTACCGCCTAAAGTTTAGTTTCCCGCTCATATCCTTTATATTAATTGAGAATACACATTATAGAGAAAATCCTATGTGTCACTCTTAGGTTGCTTCTTGATTAATTTTTTTTTATCTTATTGGTCGATGCTTTTTGTTTCCTTAAACTAAATTGGGTCAAAAAATTATTTACGGTGGTAAACGTATAAAACACAATGGGTTTAACTTTAGTTAATTTAATTTTAATATTAATATCGTAACATTTTGTTATCGAAATATTATGAATGTTTGATAATTTTTATTTAATTTATTCCTTCAAAAGTAACACTTAAGGAATAGTTATGGAATTATACGATATCAATTAAAATTAGCACTTAATTAATTCGTTTAAAAGTTACTTATATAGTAAATGTTTTACACTTTAGGTAATGTAAATTAAGTATAAGAATTCGAAAGACTATAGTTATGGAATTATTCTATAGAAAATAAAATTAGCTTTTAATGTTTGCATTAAAAAAAACAATTATGGAATATAATTTAATTAATTTAAGGTAAGAAAGTATATGTTACAAGCTTTATGTAATATAACTTAACTATCAATATTCAAAATAATATAGTTATGGAATTAATATATATAATCTTCAATTACCATTAAATTGATTCATTCACAAGTAACTTTTTTGGAAAATAATTCACTTTCATGCACGATATAAGGGTAGTTATTATATTTAATATTCAAACTGAACCAATCATATAATACACTTTCCGTTATAACTAAAATGCTATAATGATAAAAAATGTTATTAATGCATATACGTTAAAAATCGAGAGTTATGATAGATTCAATGTTTTCTCAATATTATATTTGCGAGCCCGAAAAAGGAAATTTTAATAAATGCAAATTAAAACGAAACTTGCACATGAAGTTGTTGTTTCTATATAAAGAGTAATACATTAGAGCACCAAATCAATGTCTTTCTATCGNACCTTTCTATTCGAGATGGTTCATGTCAATCTTAGTGAGGTCGTTGTCCCTCCTAACGATTTTACAATCAATGTTTGTGTTTTGGCTCTTTGGAAAAGACAACACACATTTGGTATGAAGCTTGAATGCATTCTTCCTGATGAATACGTAAGTTTTCTTGAATTATCGTTACATCTTTTTTTCCATTATTATTAGTAACTATTTTCTTCNNNTTATTAGTAACTATTTTCTTCATCTTCCATTATATTAATAATTAAAATTACAATGTTTTTTTCAGGGTAATAAGATTCATGCTACGCTTAAAAACGAGCTTGTCAATACGTTTGAAGAAAGATTGCGAGAAGGAGGTATCTGGAAAAGGATTTCCAACTTTGAGATCCAACCAATGGACTCTTACTTCCGAGCTACAAACCACCCATTCAAGATAGTTTTCAAACCGGAAACTATCATATTGGTATATCATTGATCGCCGATAACAGGTTCTACGATTTTGTTGATTTCACAACAATTAAAAATGTGAATTTCGACACACATCATACGGTTGGTAAGTTAAAAGCAATTTAAATATGATCTATGCCTCATATTCCCGAGTTATATATCTACGCCTTATATTTTATTTATTACTAAAATGTTTTGTAAATTTCCAGATGTAATCGGCCAAATTATTAACGTTGGAGATCTCAAAGTCCATAGTCCATGGTCGCCAACAGTAATTATAAAAGATATTACCTTTCAATTGAAAGACATCGAGTAAGTATATAAACATTCTCATTGTTAATTTAGATGTCTTCTTATCACTTACAATTTTAAATAAATACTGTAGCGATGAAGTTGCTAATTGCGTCATTTGGGGAGGACAAGCTCAAAAATTTGAGGAGATCATGATGAACCACATTGATTCAGAGGATAAATTAGTGATGAGGTTTGCAACAATAAGTGATTTTAGAGGTAAACTCTTAATTCAATCACTTTTTTATCAATTTACATTTAATTTTAATAATCAAATCGTTTTGATACAAACGATAACTTAATTGTAGGTAAGCAAACAATATCAAATGATACATGTGGTGGCTTCCAAATGATGTTAAATCCAGATTTGGAAGAAATGTATGAATTAAGACATAGGTATCAACTATATTGTTAATAATTTAACTATCATAAAATCGTAAAATCATTGATATATTTGAAACATATAGGATATGTTTTTTTCAGGATACGTGACAAGAGGCTATGCTTGAGAGAAGAATTATTGCTGAAGTCTACTACTTCTTCTATATTTAATTAAATTAATCGTGTGTTCTTTGAAATTTTTTATTTTGGTTCCATTGACACCTTTTTTTCTAAAACTTTTATTTGCAACAAAAAATGGTATTTTTTTGGATTTAAATTACTTCCTTAATTCCAGTTTACGTGATTACATGATATTTGCTTACAGAAAATATGAAACAATTATATTAAATTGTGGTTATCTAATTTTAGGTTTCGGTACATATTTTTCGATGGTTTATTTGGTATATGAGCTACAAGATAAAAAAAAAGCCTATATATGATGACACTTGACTCCAATTCTTAGAATGAAATATCTCATTTTTTTGACATCGAATGAAATATCTCATTTATTCCAAGTTTTTCTCCATATGTTTCTTTAACTCTTTCTCTTCCATTTTGAAATCTTCTACTTTCACTACATAAAGACGAAGACAATGGAAGGAGTTGGTTAGAAAGTGGCCCATATCACTTCATATTAGTCTAAATAATAAGTGATTCTATGCCATATTTTCCTCACTTTAACTCTTCTCTTTCAAGAATCTTGATAACTGATAAAGACGGAAAACCCCAGACAACAACAACAAATGTAGTCTACAAACAAATATTCCACAACATTTCGTGATTCATGGTAAGTCTGATTACCGTGTTATTTGTGTTAATTAATTGTTTCTACATTTGATACAAACGAAAAGTATCATTAATTTAAGATTTTTGATAAATTGTTTTTTTCTTATTGCAGGTTTTATCATCTTCCTTTTTCCTTCAAGTTTTTAACGTGTTGTTTTTCTGTCACATTTTACTCTCATTTGTATTTAAGCACTACACATATTTAATAGTATTGAGTCACAAGTTTCAAATTTATTTATTGACAATAACTATTCAACGTACCTAATAACTGAGTGCCAAAAAAAAAACATACCTAATAACTACATAATAATAACAAACAATGATTCCTAAATATAAACTTACGGCACATTTATTAAATATGGTCAACCACGTTCATAATATCAACAATGTTATATATGACGAGGAAAGTATAACTGAAATTTATTATAAAGTAATATACATTATGTTACTCATGTCTGCACATTGTGCGGGCCAATTACCTAGTATTTAGGTAAAATGTTAGATTCCCCTTATTTTTTTCACTAAGCATAAAAAAAACTAATTTCATAATTAAAAAAACGTATTTAACCTAAAAAGAAAAATTATCGCTCCCTCTCTTTCTCCGCATCCCTCTGTCTAACCTAAAAATAAAATCGGTTGCGACTTCATCTTTTGCTCATTCCCTCACATGCCCATCTCCTTCTTCTTCTTCAAAAACCCTTAGGTCTTCAAAAGTCATCACTGCAATCGTCCGTCTAAATCTGATGATCTATCAAACAAATCTTTCAGTAAACTTGCCTCCCTCAAGCCTATGGGTGCAAGCTTCTTGGATAATCGAGGAGCCAGACGGAATTCGAGCCAAAGTTGTCCTTCGAATTGTGCCCTAAACATTGCAGTGTCTGCTACTCTGAGCTCGCAAGGAGACCCTCCGGATCTGTGGCAGCCTCCGAGGGATGGAGTCTCCGTAAGGGTTAATGGGTCGAGCGTTACTCTTGGTCGCGGCGGTGGGGGTGGCGGTGGAAGCATTCCCGGTGCTGGCGAAGGAGTGTTTTACTAAAAAAAAATTTGGTTATATTTCAAAAAATATTTTAATGATATTTCAAAAAAGAGTGAATTTTCATAGAAAAATATTATTTAGGTATCTAATCACAAAAATAAATTGAAAAAAAAAGTTAAACAAATGGAGGCATTTTACTAAAAAAATGTGAAAAAAAAAAAATTAAACAAATGGAGGCATTTTACTAAGAAAGAAAAAAAATTAAGATTGAGGGAAGGGTAAATCAAAGAAAAAAAGAAAAAAAAATGTGTTAGATATTTAAATATGATTTTTTACCATTTGGCCTAAATTCTTTTTTAAATCCTAAAATGATATTTCTTCTGTATCAAAATAGTTGATTTTTTAGAGGAAACTTGTACCATATTACATGATGTTTACAACTTTTATTGTAAAATTAAATAAATTTTTATGTTTTTGACTATTTATATTCTGCAGTATATTTTGTCACTGGTCAAGTTGAGATTAGATTAAAAATATTTGGTCTTAAAGGAAATTTTATTGATAAGAACTAGAACTTCACACGGAAGTATTAGATGATAAAGCTCTTTTAGCCAAGGAATCAACAACAGAATTTTGGGAACGAAAAATGTAATGAAAATAAATCGACAAAAACTTAGAAACAAGAGCCTTAATATCACAAATAATCGCATATAGATTATTGTGATTCTCTCATCCTTGTAGAATATGAACTAGGACTTGAAAATCCCAAAACAAACGCAGATTTATATATCCTTGAGTTTTGGCTACACGAATAGCCGACAACATTGTTCATGACTCAGCTTATAGAGCTGATAGCACTAAAATCTTGGTATCCGTAAAAGATCCAAAAAAAGTCATTCGTATTAAAACAAAAATAAAAGCCATCACCACTGGAAGCTTTCCATACAGCATCAACAAAGCATTGTTTAGCATCGGAAACCACCATCTCTGGGGAGGGAGAAAGCAAAGATTGCGGCAAAAGTTTAGCTTCTCGAGCCACCATCCACTCATGTGCCGAATATGAAGCTTGTGATATCACTTCATCCTCACACCAAACCTGTTTGAGAAAATCCAGAGATTGCTAGCCTTCCACAAATACCAACAAATCCAAGCATAAAGACTTGTATCATGCAAGCTTGTGGGAGGAAGATTCTTAGCTTGCGACATGGATACAAAGAAAGAGGGCGACGATGGCATCACATTGAAAATTGGCATAAATATTGGCGCTAGTTCCCGTGTTTTTTTTTAACAAAAAAGCATTAAATGATGTTTTAATATAGAAAAAAATAAAATTAAATTATTTTTAATATGTATCGAAGTTTTTTTATTGAAATGTGAAACTTTATTGCAACAAAAAACCTCTTTACAATGATTGTTACCTAAGTAGAATAGAAATTAAAAAAAAAACTGAAAGAATTGGACCTATAATCAAAACTATGGATGACGACTGCCAAACCATGTGATCATTAGATTGTTCCATTTCCCGCCAGCATCTAATCGCAAAGCCAAGAATTTTGCTTGAATAGCATTGTCTATTTGTCAAACCAAAGTCGTCGGATGAACCCATGTCGAATCATGTCGGAGCTGATTCCGCGTAATCCATATATGATAAAGCGTGGCTTGAAACGCATGAAGAAGAAGAAGTTGAATATCCGGAGACCAAGTAGGATATCGTAGACGAGGCAGAATCTCACTCCAATCAGCCGAGAATATAGAGCTCATTATCCCACCAGCAACCTCTGTACACACTTCCTCTACATATCTACATTCGAAAAAAAGATGTTCACGACTTTCCTGAGGATCCAAACAAAGAACACAAGCCGACGAAACTCCTACACCCCACTGCGCCATTCTAACCCCTATGGACAACCTATTTAATGCTAACCATGTAAAGAAAGCATGCTTAGGTGTGTGGTGTTTGAATAAAACTATATGTACCCATCGCCAAGGAGGACGAGCCACTCGAATTTGTAACCAGATCTTCTTCGAAGAAAACACAGACTGGAACTTATCTGGTGCAGAGCTCCACATGAAAACATCACGACGAGTCCCATCTAGCGCAAAGCTACCGCCTGCAACGCCTCAGCAACTAAACGAAGAGGCTCCTGTCTTTGTTGTCGAAAATTCCACCCTGTACCTGCAGCAACAACAACAGATGCATTTTGTGCAATGGCCAATCCTCGAAACCCCCTAAAACCAACAATATCATATAGGCGACCGAGAGGCAACCAATTATCGAACCAGAACGAGGTGGAGAACCATCACCAATATCAACACGCACAAAATCTGCAGCCAACTCCCTTAGATTAAGCAACTTACGCCAAATCCAAGATCCACAAAGCTCAGAAGCTGTCCAAAAAGATCCTTCTCGGATCAGATGTCGACGGACCCAGTCCACCCAGAGAGAGTTTTTAGCCGTCAATACCCTCCAAATTAGCTTGAGACCATAGACTTTGTTGACCTCTACTAAAGGTCGAAACCCCAATCCTCCTTCTTCCTTTAGATAACCCACTTCTTCCCAAGACACCTTAGCCTTAGTGGAGCACATCTCCGAACCATACCACAAGAAATAGGAACAAAGCCCATTAATATCACGCAAACAACGACGAGGCAGCCGGAATGCAGAACACCAGAATTGAGCAATACTCGAAATAACCGATTGTATCAGCTGAAATCGACATGCGAAGGACAAGAACCGAGTGGACCAAGAATGCAACTTACTTGTGACTTTTTCAATCAAGGGCGCATAGTCAATTGCCGACATTCTTCTAGTGGTCAAAGGGAGGCCCAAATAACGCACAGGGAGCTCATCGAGTTGGATATTCAACTCCTGTAGCAGCTTATCGCGAAGTCCCATATCGAGTCCTGCCATATATATTGAATACTTTTGAACATTGATTTGAAGGCCAGAGACTCGAGCAAACCTCCTGAACACCTCAATGATACCTTTAACAGAGCACAAAGAAGCCTCCGAAAAGACCATTATATCATCCGCAAAACATAGATGAGTTATACCCAAAGAAGCACACATTGGATGGTACCCAAACTCATTATTAACTGCAGCCACATCCAACATTGCATATAGGACGTTTATAGAAATCACAAATAGATAGGGAGATAGAGCGCAGCCTTGGCGCAAGCCGCGCTTGCTAGTGAAATAGCCTGCTAACTCACCATTGATTTGAACCGAAAAAGAGGTTGTTGTCACACAAGTGAAAATCCATCGTATGAACATATCCGGTTTATCCATAGCTCGCAGAACATTTCCAAGAAATCCCCATTAAACCGTGTTAAATGCTATAGCTAGGTCAATCTTCATGGCACATCTCGGAGAGATTAGAGCATTAGCTAAGTTTAGAACATTAGCTATTTTGATATAGAGATCGATTGAAAGTGAAGAACAAATTTTTTTAATGTAGATTTAACAGTCATTTGTTATTAAGAGATGCTACAGCCGCCACCATACATGCAACCATTTTGCTGACATAAATCAAAGGTTTTTATTGGTATTTTAATTAAATAAAAGTAAAGTAAGAAGTTTTGCGAAATGTACATTATCTAATTTATTCAAAGTAAAGTGGCAAATTCCTACCAAATGCTGAGAAATCATGTTGCTTCTTCAGCCAATATGGATCGGTTTTGAAAAGTAAACCTCGAGGAGACTACTAATTCAATCATCATATTTATATATTTAATCTATATTTAACTTTGAGATGATAATATGGAATAAAATAAGTCTCAGTGGAATATAATGTTATAAAATTCGAACAAAAGTGGAATAGAGTATTATAAAATTCTATCAATCATGAAGTAAATTTTGTTACGTTATCAACATTTTCTCAAATAAAGAATAATAAAGTTGTAACTTGCATAGCCAGCCAATGATACTTCATTACTATTTATAAAATTTACGTTCACAATGAAGCCTGCCAGTGGTCGTAAAAGCTGTTCAACGTATCATTGTAATGATCACTCGTAGAATATATTTAAGTAGGTACATGTATCTGCGTTATGCGCTGTGTAATAAACAAATTGACTACCAAAATATAAATTAAAGTTAACTACGATAATGTTTGGCATCGTACAAATAATCAAAAGTATGTCATAATCACTTAGTACAGACATTGGAATGCACATAACTTAAGTACAACTCCGATTAGTTTAAATCACAGAATAAATTGTGCAGGTCTAACAAGAATGAATTTTTACGAACTCGATCAAAATAGAACAAATCAAATTTTCATAAAAGAAATTTATTTTGAGTCTGAGAGGTTATAGTTCAATAATATGTTTTCTACAATCCGTAGCTTTATGAAAAGACAACATATATTCAATTGATATCATGGTATCAACGGATATCAGGTGTACATTATAATTCGTTAATGTGCTAAATCGGACAATGAATAACGCAAATAGAACTAGTCAACTATAATCATAATAATATCACAGCATTAGAATAATCTGGCAGAGAAGATAATATTGTTTCCTATTTCAGTGTGTCAAAAAAATCCTACAATGATAAGCTACACTAGTTCAAAACAACTTCAAAACTGCTATGCAATTTTTATGTTCTTGCTATTGTCCTCGATGGTTTCAAAAATGTATAATCGTTTGGTATAAGTAAGAGAAACAATTTATCTTCTTTAGAGATGTCAAATTGGACTGCTATTTGCAGATATGATCCATATAGATCCATAGTGGAACGGATTTAGGTTATTAAAAAATATTCAAATATTGTGGGCCAAATGAGCAAACTCGCGCGATTTATGGGTTTGTGGGTCTCAAATAAATCGCAAGACTTGAGTAGTATGTGTTTCTAATTTTCTCTATTTTGCATCTTGTTCATAGGTTTTTTTTTATTTTCATGATGCTTGATTCTTGAACCAACACTTTTTTTTTTGCGATCTCATCTAATTCTCACTTCTCTCGATTTCAAATCAATTGCATATGCTTCATTCGTGGGGTCTAAGCTTCTGTTACTTTTTAATCAACCGCAACAAATTTCTGAACTTAGTTACATACGAAAATTTGAAAATGTCGTTATGATCTCAATCTTTTCGTATGTTTTATTACCTGTCAAGATTAAAAAAAAAACAAAACATAACTAGTAAGGCACCTAAAATCGATTTTTCATAAAGTTACAATCTTTTCTAAAACTGAAACACATAAACCGAAAAATAGACTTCATATAGTTCTGACTTTGATTCACATGAAATCTTTATAAATATTTGATTGTTGTAACTCCTAGAAACTAACTTTATCTTAGGCATTGAATTAAGAAGATACACAAAATGAGTTTTACGAGTGTATTGGTAATTCAGAAAACATAACACATTTCAGAAGCTTGAAACTTTTATAAATTTATACTGAAATTTGCCAATGAAACAGTACTGAATTTTTATTGCATTTTGACAGACTCACGGGCCGATAAGCATAGCCGCATAAGTAAAAAGCGGAGCGAACATAGACATAGAAAATTGGACCATCACCTGTAGAGCGATCAGACTGCGTGGACAAAATCAACTCAAGACGCAGTAGTTCGAACTATTTGGACGCACACGGTATCAAATTAACATCATTAATCTTCTTATTCATGTACATATTAAATCATGTTTAGATAAAGCATGTATACAAAAATATACCAATAGATTAACATTACTTGTTAGTTCTTTTAATATTCAAAGTAGTAAACGTTGTAAACATGGCTGTTTTAGAGAAAACAATATAGAAAAACATAAATAAAGAAGAAATTAGATAAGACAAGTTGGTTGCGTTTTGATGAGCAATAAAAGCTTGGTTAATTTGATAATCAATTTTTTTTTTTTACTTTGTAGGAATTTCAAAAGAAAAATAAAATATATGGGGGTTTTACAAATTTGCCCCCTTCTTATGAATTAAAAAATTTGAAGGATAAGTTAAAGAATTTGTTTTTGGTTGAATTAAATTTTAAATGTTGACAAAAAAATTAAATTTGAAATATTTTTTTGTTATACAACTAATATATCCTTAAAGCTTAATACTTATATGGACCAAACAGTAATCATGTTTGAAAGTTGAAAGTATCATATTTTACAAAAAAAAAAAAAAAAAAANAAAAAAAAAAAAAAAAAAAAAGTTGAAAGTATCACATCTTTACGTTGTTGCTGTTCACTGGTCCATGCAAAAATAATTATTATTCGAATTAGGAGTAGAAAGAAAACTCGAATTGGGAGGTGTATGATACTGAGCTGACGCTTCACCATTTTATTACTTTGTTTATTAATCCATTTTATTAATGTGTTTACGGACAAAATACGAATTCAACAAATTGTCTCATTTAAGCTTTTATATGAGTAAGATTAGAAAATATTTTCTTTCTTTCTAAAAAAAATTGGTGTTAGTTTAATATAAATTTAGAGAATTATTGAGTTTAATAACCAGCATTTTTTGTTGTAATGTAAAACTTTATAGCAACAAAAAAATTTTACAACGAATGTGACTACGCTAAATCGTTTTAAAAAAATAATCGAATGAATAAAATGTCAGAGCTACCCAACACCTATCTAAACTAGTCGGCTATTGAACCAGTGAACAAGAAGATCACCATGCCGCCGAGCATCGGAAACTCTGAGCGTCAATATCTTCAAACGGATTTCCTTATCAATTTGTCGAACAACAGTAACTGGCTGGATCCAACGAGAACCATGTCGGAGCTGATTCTGAGTGGACAATAAATGGTAAATTGCACTCTGAAATGCTAAGCGCAAGAGCAGTGTAGACTGACGAGATTGCTGACATGTTAGAAGGAAGTGAGTTATCCCATCCCAGTCACTTGTGTATCTCCCACCCATTAAGCCAGCGGAGACTCGATGCCAAACGTGCTCTGAGTACACACAATAAAAAACAGATGGTCGTGATCCTCAAAAAGAGACAAACACAACACACAAGCCAAGGATAAGCCTGATTTCCAATGTTGCATTCGTGCTCCCGTGGATAGTCGATCCTTATATGCTAACCAAGAGACAAAAGCATGCTTTGGAATACATTGCTTGAACCAAACAATAAGAAACCAAACCCAGCAGGCCGATGTTGATGTTGCTAGAGCCAAGTGTGCTTGAAAGAGAAAGAAGGCCGAAACTTGTCTGGACCATGACGCCATTCAAAGACATCACGACCCGCAGCACTATCAGGGAGTGTTGCATCTTGTAATTAAAGAGTCAACAATCAGGCGCAAAGACTCAGTCTGTTGTTTATGTAAATACCAACCAGAGTGAGCAGCCTCTGCAACCGAGGAAGCTCGCGATATACCAAGCCCACGAAATCCTCTAAATCTCACAATATCAATTAGACGTAAGTGACATCCAATTATCGTACCAGAAAGAAGCTCGAGTACTATCTCCAACAACCACCCTTGTAAAACTGAAAGCCATGTCACGTAAATGCAACAGCTTTCTCCATATACACGAGCCGTAATTCTCCGAAGTCGTCCAGAAAGAACCCTCACGAATTAAGTGCTCCTTTACCCAATCAACCCACAATGAATGAGTGCTCGTTAACAGTCTCCAAAATCAGTCTCAAGCCATACACAGCATTAACCTCCACCAGAGACTTAAACTCAAGCCCACCTTCTTCTTTGGGTAAGCAAACTTCATCCCAAAAAACCTTTGCTTTCCTCGCATTTAAGTCGGAGCCATAATCCAGCATATTTGGCATAACTCATTTACCTTTTCACCATTTTAACTAAACTGCCATAAATGTAAGTCTGCTTTCTTAATTTGTTTATGTTCAAACCATATCTTTTTTGTTTTACTTGAAATAAATTTTTTTAACACTGGAGTTGACCATTTTATTAATAGAAGCAACATTTTCAACAAATTACAAACAAAAGACAAGAAACACTTAAACATATAGAATCATCGTCAAAGTTATCCTATCATCGGATGACATTTCGTTGACGTATTAAAGTCCACCATTCTAAAAGTTAAGTTTACACCGTCCATGCAATGGAAAATCGTCGAGAGAGCATTTTAAAATTTCCAGAAATGTTGTCTTCTCGTTTACTTGCAAATTATTTTCTCATAAAGCCTGAAAGGAATAATTAGTGAAAACGGCTAATCGAAGATCCGAAAATTAGGGAACAAATAGATAAACCATGAGCTCAGATCCTCTGCTTGGCTCTCTTTTATCCACAATAATGGATAAATAAATTCAACTCCCATTGATAGTTATTAAACATATCAATCATTAAGAATCATTCCATTCAGTCATTACTCCATCTAATAATCAATTCTCATGGCTAGATAACATTAGTATGATTTAGGCTCTCTTAGACATTTCATCGAACACTTTTCGGATATGAAATGCATACATGTCAAGAACATAGCTAATTTCTCTAGTTCTAGCATTAAATACATTTAAATCATAGAGAATCATGTTTTCTCTATCACTAAACATCATCAGTCAATCACAAGTTTCATTCCTAATGTACTATTCCCAAGATCAAATGTAATTTACTCACACAGACCCATGAATCTCCAAGGATCTTCACAATTTCCTTGAAAGCTCATGACTTTAGTGAGAAAATGAGATGAATGATGTGGACAATGATGCAAACAAACTATGTATAAGCTAAAAAATGTCATATACAAAGCTGAGAAGAGATGAAGAAAATGTAAGGAACAAAGAAGAAACAAGAATCAAAGAGAGATCAAATTCATTACAAACTTAAAAGGATCCAAAAAAAAGTTTGATTACAACTAGTTTTTGATCTCAAATCAACTAGAAACATGTAAAAAAATACATGGCTTAGGTAGTTTCGGGTTTAAACTTGATATAAGGGAGTATTAATAGGCATAAAATTCGTTAAGGAACACAACTTGCGGCACAGCACGATGGTGCAGTCCGTCGGGTGTCTTCGTTCTTCTTGTTTGGTCCGGCGAGTGGCATGGTCCGCTAGATGCTCTCGTACTTCCTTCCAGGATTCCATCGGACTGTGCCAAGGAGGCGTGGACTGATGGTGTTGTCTGCCGGGTTTGGATGAAATTCTCTGCTAGCTTCGGCAGGCAACACGGTCCGATAGCACGGTCGGCTGGATTGCTGACAGCATACACGTCTTCAATATTTCCTCCATAACTCTTGAATTGTAGCCAGGAATGACCTGCAACTAGCACTAAAGCAAAGCTAACTCAATTTTCTATCTTTTTGAGAGGATGATCTTTATCCAAGCAATGAAAGGAATCCATATGATTCAATCTTTAGGATGTTGGGGGTTAACTTTGCACTTTCATTCCTTCCAATCACATCCTATCCAAGTTCCATATGCCTTATTTAGCTCCATACTCAATTAGTACCTAAAAAAGACACAAAAACATACCAAATGTAATGCAAATTATCCAAATATATGCAAATACACTCTAGAACATCTATGGATGCAAACTAAGCAAATATGATAAAATTATGTACAAATATATAAAAAGATGAATTGAAAACCTAAAAAATATAAGTCTAAATGCATGTAAAATATGCATATATGAGATACTTCAAATAATCATATTCATTTTCATATCGCAAGGTCGTTGTTATACCTCAAGAATATTATTTTCTTATGTCTAGAGTTCAAATAACTCTATATTCTATTATGATACAACTCTTAAAGTCCTAGCTTATTAGAACTCTGTTTCTATGAAGATCAGAGTGAGAAAGTGAAAGAGAAAATGAGAGAAAACGGAAGAAAATAGTTTGTTATTAGATTTTGGTAATGTTGTTACAAATGAATCACAAACGCTCTCTATATAAACCCGTTTCTAGTCAAAGTCTCATAACCAACAATACACAATACCAATCTGGTTTAATCTGAAATCCTTAACCAGNCCCCCCCCCCCCCCACTAAAGATGGAGTGAACAAGCTGTGAAGTCCCATCTTCAAAGTAAGAGCCACATGACAATCATTCTCTATATGTTTTTTCCTCTCGTGAAAGACAGGAATAGAGACAATGTGCAAGGCAGATTGATTGTCACAAAACAGAGTAGCTAAAGTAGATGTTGGACAATGCAAATCCTTAAGCAAAGCATCTAACCAAACTAACTCACATGTAGCATCAGCCATAGCCCGATATTCTGACTCAGAACTACTTCTAGAGACTGTGTGTTGCTTCTTAGACCTCCATGAAATTAGAGAATCTCCAAGAAACATACAAAAGCCTGTAACAAATCTTCTTGAATCAGGACATGAAGCCCAATCTGCATCAGAAAACGCTGTAAGATGTATGTTAGAAGATGCTGAATAGAATAAACCTCTTCCTGGATCACCCTTAAGATATCTCAAGACTCTGTGAGCGGCATGTAGATGGTTTGTCCTCTGTGAAGCCATGTATTGACTTAACTTGTGAACTGCAAAGGTTATATTCGGTCGGGTATGAGTAAGATATAACAAGCGTCCAACAATTCTTCTGTAAACAGAAGCATCCTCTAACAAATCACCATCAGATTCTGATAGCTTTAAGTTAGGTTCCATTGGAACAAAAACTGGTTTACATCCTAACAAACCTGCATCCTCAAGAAGTTCCAAAGTGTATTTGCGTTGGTTGATAGAGATCCCAGTTGCATTCCTGACCAGTTTAAAACCAAGAAAGTATTTTGCTGGACCCATATCTCTAAGCTTGAAAACACTCTTGAGTAAATCCTTAAAATCTGTAATGGCCACTTCATCATTGCCAACCAAGAGAATATCAACAACATACACCAAGACTGCAATGAAACTCTTGTCAAAATATCTGACAAACAGAGAGTGATCAGAAGAGCTTGAACAAAACCAGCACTTAAGATCACAGAAGTCAATTTATGATTCCATTGTCTCGAAGCTTGTTTTAGTCCATATAAAGACTTGTGAAGTTTACATACTGAACCCTTAGGCCAAGACTTCCCTGATAACATTGTATATCCTTCTGGCAAAGTCATATAGATCTCCTCTTCGAAGTCACCATTCAGGAACGCATTACTGATATCAAGCTGAGAGATAGTCCAATTCTTAATGGCTGCCAAACCCATTAACATCCTAAATGTTCCTATCTTTGCTACTGGTGAAAAAGTGTCAATATAGTCAAACCTTTCAAGCTGTGTGTAGCCTTTAGCGACCAGTCTAGCTTTATATCTCTCTATGCTTCCATCATGATTATATTTAATAGTGTAAACTTACTTACAACCAATCAGATGTTTACCTGGAGGAAGCTCACAAACAGACCAAGTTCCACTTCCTTCTAGAGAAAACATTTCAGATTTCATGGCATCCTTAAACTCTTGAGATTGAACAGCCTCATGAAAGGTTTTGGCTGGTGTGGAGGTAGTAATTGAAAGAGTAAAATGTTTATAAGGACTCAAGTTTTCATAGGTTAGAAAAACAGAAATTGGGTAAGAGGTTGTGTGTGTAGGATGAACAGGAAAGGTTGGTATTTGGTTCAAGAGATAACAGTGATATTGGTCTAAGTACACAGGAGCTCTTGCTTGCCTTCGAGGTCTAGTAATACATGTGTTATCTAGTGATGGAACAACACTAGAAGAAGAAGGAGAAAAAATATTTGAATTTGATGGATGGTCTGGACTTGAAGAAACTATAGATGTATCAGTTACAAGTTCAGTATCCAAAGGAAGAGTGTTTTGTACGGGAAAGACTGTTGACTCAGAAGAAAATGAGTCTGAATCAAGATCAACTGAGGCTGGAAAAGAACTTTCTGGATGAGGAAGTGGTAATAAACTTTGATCAAAGATATCACCATGTGATTTGGATTGAGAAAAGGGGAAAACAGTTTTATGAAAAACAACATTCCTTATAATAGAAAGATTGTTAGTTTCAAGATCCAACACTTTGTACCCTTTATAGCCTTGAGGATATCCAAGAAAAACACAAGGTGTAGCTATTGGAGTAAATTTATGTCTATCTTTTAAAAAAGTAGACGCAAAACAGAGACAGCCAAAAACTCTAAGGTGAGAATAATCTGGAACTTTCAAAGTGAGAAGTTCAAAAGGAGATTTGTTATTCAATAGAGGAGGAGTCCTATTGATCAAGTAAACAGATGATAAAACACAATCCCCCCAGAATTTTAAAGGAACATTTGACTGGAAGAGAAGAGATCTGGCCACATTAAGAATGTGTTGGTGCTTTCTTTCAACCACAAAATTTTGTTGTGGTGTGTAAGCACATGAGAAATAATGGACGATCCCTTTTGATTTTAACAAAGAATGAAAAGATAAATCAGGGGCATTGTCTGATCTTATGGACTTAACCAAAGTGTTATATTGAGTTTCAATGAAAGTTAAGAATTCTGGAAAAACATCAGACACAAAACTCTTATTTGTTAAAAGATAAACCCAAGTCACTCTAGTACAACCATCTACTAGAGTGAGAAAATACTTATAACCTTCTGGAGTTGGTATATTAAAATGACCCCATATATCAACATGAATAAGATCAAAAGAACTCTTTGAAAGTTTACTGGAAGATGAAAATAACAACTGTGACTATTTTGCTAAAGGGCAAATAGTACAAAGTAGATCATGAACTATTTTCCCTTTTGGAATATCTAAAAGAGAAGATAAAAATTTAATTTTATTGAAAGAAGGATGACCAAGTCTTTTGTGTCAAATCTCAGATGAAACTTGAAGAGAAACATGATCTGAGGTTGAGATTTTGGAAGCAATATTTTGAGATGAGGCAGGAGATTCCAACACATACATATTGTTGTGAAGGTTACCCTTCCCAATCATGAAGTCCGGAGTATGCTCCTGAGGAATAAAAGGATTGTAAGGAAAGATATAACAGAAATTTGAAGAGAAAAGTATTGATATAGTACTATTTCTTGTTAAGGCACTAATGCTCAAGAGATTAAACTTGAACTGAGGAACATATAGAACTGATTTAAGAATGAGATTATTTATTAAAACAATGGAGCCAGACAATCTGACAGAAATGTGTGTCCCATCAAGAAGATTAACAGATGTATTACTAATTTGTTATGTATCTATAAAAAGGTTTCTATCAAAGCAAACATGGCAACTAGATCTTGTGCCTATGATCCATGCATGTGAAGAAGAAATAAGGTTGGTCTTAATTCCCACATTAAGTATGGAAAAGGTTTGAAAAGGTTTACCTGGAGATGGCTGTGTAAGTGGTGTAAGATGTGGTTGAGGTTTTGAAGTCGAGACTGTTCCATCTACAAGAGTAAAAGTACTTCCTGAAATCTGAGCACAGTTGTTCTGGACTTGAGGATTGATTTGCAGAACACTTAGAAGTTGTTTAATATGGTCTGATGTGATATTCCCAAAATAACCACCCTGTTGATTATGTACAGCTAATCCAGAGTCTTGTACCATCATATTTGCCATATTTTCTTTCTTCTGTAACAACCATTGTTGTGGTTGTGGTGGTTTAGGATTTTGAGTCTTATATCATGGAGGAAACCCATGGAGCTTGTAGCAACTTTTAATTTTGTGACTGATGGCTCAGGTTTTCACCCAAGAAATCACTGCAAGCGTACAGTTAAGTACGTTGTAGTGGTTCGGGTATCGAATCCACAAAGACCAATGTGTAAAAAGAACTATTAGACCAAATACGNAATTCGAAATCAAG
Source organism: Anastatica hierochuntica (assembly GCA_900406275.1). NCBI lineage: Eukaryota > Viridiplantae > Streptophyta > Magnoliopsida > Brassicales > Brassicaceae > Anastatica > Anastatica hierochuntica. The sequence goes on along the minus strand of OVAN01008653.1, from coordinate 132 downwards.
AAGAAAGCAAGCAAACACGGGTTGTAAAACGATTGGAGAAAAACGCTAGGCATAGGGTGTTCTAAGGGAAATCATTTCATTAGGATTGCAGACTGTTAAAGGGGAAACATTCAAGAACCATCTCAGCTCAAT
>OVAN01008652.1:251-17883 GCA_900406275.1 Anastatica hierochuntica | reverse complement strand
TTAAGAACGTTTTAAATGTTTTGAAACATGTAGGAGAATTGTGATATTCACAAACTTCAGAGTATGGGTAATTGATGTGAATAGGTTTTAATGCATTTTCAAGGTCATGTTATCCTTGTTTTAGTTGCATTTAGGTTATACATATTTCATTTACGTATTAGAATTCACTTATTTTTTTAGTTGTGTCTAGTTTAGAGATTTTTTGCATTTGCATACGTGTTTTTGCATTTGTTGATAAAAGCTCTTGACGATCAATTTGAGAGTTTGGGATGATTGATTCTAGAACATTAAATGATAAAAAAACAAGGGGAATCAAGTGCCAAAGGCATAGGGGAAAGATGGATGCAAGAAGGCTATCAAAGTAGCGACAAAGAAGCCAAAACTGCCAAACCCATATGGCTATCGGTCATTCTGGTTGATAGTGGTATGCACAAGACGGACAGCCACATGCACATAATGACTTGCTGCCATATGCATGCCACTATCGACTAGATGGTCGATAGCCACATGCATGAGATCGATAGTGGCATGCACAGACACGAAAATCACCCCTTTTTCACCTATAAATACCCCATAAACCTAATTTTGTAAAGAAAACTCCTCTCCTACTATTTTCTTAGACAAAGTTTGAGTTTTTGGTGGCTTTTCTCTTGATCTTTAAGATTAAGAGTCTTTGTTTTTAAGTTTGAGTTTGAGTTTTCGACAAAGTTTGAGTTTTTGTCGCAATACCAGTAGATATTTCGAGATGGAGTTTTCAAAGGTTGAGGAGTCCATGGACAATTCCTCATCCCTAGAAAATGAAAAAAAAATCATTTTGTCGATATCCTATTCCTTTGGAAATTTTTGGATGGTAGGTTTATGACAGTATTCGATTATTAACCCAATTGGAAGAAGTTTTGGTTTGGCGATCTTTTGAAAGAATTGTATCGATGTGAGCTTCTTGGTGTAAATTAAAAATGTTATGGGTTTAAAGGGTATCAAAGGCGTCTCAAGAATGGTTTCTTACTTGCTTCTAAGGGTGTACGGACAATAAGTATAATATATTGGTTGGGAAAGATTAACAAGATTCGGTCCCTCACGAAAAGACCCATGGTGTATGGTGGGAAATTTTAATAAGATCCAATCAAATGATGAAAAACTAAGTGACCCCCAACGAGATTTAAGAACGTTTTAAATGTTTTGAAACATGTAGGAGAATTGTGATATTCACGAACTTCAGAGTATGGGTAATTGATGTGAATAGGTTTTAATGCATTTTCAAGGTCATGTTATCCTTTTTTTAGTTGCATTTAGGTTGTACATATTTCATTTACGTATTAGAATTCACTTATTTTTTTAGTTGTGTCTAGTTTAGAGATTTTTTGCATTTGCATACGTGTTTTTGCATTTGTTGATAAAAGCTCTTGGCGATCAATTTGAGAGTTTGTGATGATGGATTCTAGAACATTAAATGATGAAAAAACAAGGGGAATCAAGTGCCAAAGGCATAGGGGAAAGATGGATGCAAGAAGGCTATTAAAGTAGCAATAAAGAAGCCAAAACTGCCAAACGCATATGGCTATCGGTCATTCTGGTTGATAGTGGTATGCACAAGACGGACAGCCACATGCACATAATGACTTGCTGCCATATGCATGCCACTATCGACTAGATGGTCGATAGCCACATGCATGAGATCGATAGTGGCATGCACAGACACGAAAATCACCCCTTTTTCACCTATAAATACCCCATAAACCTAATTTTGTAAAGAAAACTCCTCTCCTACTATTTTCTTAGACAAAATTTGAGTTTTTGGTGGCTTTTCTCTTGATCTTTAAGATTAAGAGTCTTTGTTTTTAAGTTTGTATCTTTGATCAAAAACCTAACTTTATCTATGATTATGCTTTCTATTTCTTCATCTCTTCTCTTTCTTTTTAGCATGTATAAGTAGTCTCTTTTAATGGATCTATAGGTGTTGAGACTTGCTTATTCTAGGTTGTAAAATTGCTGTTATGGATGGCTAATCTTAGTTTCCAAAGGACTTTGTTAGCTTAGTGCTAGATTTTAGAATAGCTAACTAAGATCTAGACTTGTATGCATTTCACGCCCGAGAGGTGTTAGATGAAATGTCTAGGAGAACCAAATCTTTGCTATTTCAATTTAGCCAATGAGAATTGATTGTTATGTTGATTAGTGACTATATTGACTTGCTCTTAATGATTCCTAATCGATTTATCATTTGAAAAAAGCGAGAGTTGAGTGAATATGATTGATAAAGAAATGGTGTATTGCCATTAGAGTTGATTAGGCTAGTAATGTCCTTGGTCTTGGATTTGTTGTTAATAGCTTGAACTAACACCTCTTCTACCGTCTTGCTAAGTGAATCTATTACAACAACCCATTGTTCATCATCTTAGTTTCTTGTTTAGTTCAAGTTTGCATCTTTATGTTTATGCTTGCTTTCTTTATTGAAGTTTATTGCTTTTAATTAAGTTTTTTATTTCCATGCTTTGCTTTTGTTTATAATATCTTAAGAAAACCCAGAAACATACCCAACCTTCCTTATTTTCTTAGATTAGATTTGAGTGTGTTTCCCAATGCTTAAATCTATCTAATTAGGTAAGTTTCTCCTTATGTTTCGACCCCTAAGTACTACAATAACATATCGCACTTGCAGATTGTGTGATTGTTAGGAAATAAGCTTATAAATTTTAAAGCTTCGTTATTCTTTGCATCAACAAGTTTTTGGCGCTGTTGTCAGGGAGCACGGTTTCTAGACTAATATTTTCTTTAGGATTTCGTTTGAGTTTGAGACTAAGTTTTATATTCTCAGGTTATTTAACTATTTTCCTTTTCTTTTTGTTTGTGCTTTGTTGCAAGGAGAATGAATCATCGATTTTAAGAAGGATTTAATGAGATGGGAGTTTATGAGGAAATTATTGGTGATTTTGATACACTGATCACGAGCCAAACTAGGATGGGAATAAGACCCCCACCGGATGATTTTTCCCATCATGAAATAAATTTTAATCTCATCAACATGATCCACAACACTAAATTCTTCAGTTAGGATATGTAAAACCCCATTGAGCACTTTGAAAACTTTGAACGACTATGCGATACAACTACGATTCATGGAATTTCCGGAGATATGTGAAGTTATCTCTCTTCTCTTTTTCTTTGGAGGATAAGGCTTCACAATGGGAGAAGATCGTGGTTAGTTCTTCTATGACCACTTGGGATTAATGCAAAAAGAGGTTCTTTGGACAATGCTATTCGCATAGAAGGACTACGAATTTCCGAAATATCATTACTTATTTAGAACAAGGGATAGAAGAGATGCTTGGTGAAGCTTAGCAAAGATTTAATGGATATGTGAGGAATTTTCCTCACCATGGATTCGCTCAAGGAAGCCTACTAAGGCTCTTCCATAGGGTAGAACATCAACAATGTCGGTTTTCCATGAACACAACAAGCTTAACCGTGTCACAAGGAGAAAATTTGGTCGAGAATTTGGCTAAAATCTATGCTGGAGAAGAAAGCTTTGGCCTTGCACCTAAGATTGAAGACAAGCGCCTTGAGGAATCGCGAAGATAGATGAAATAGAAAAAGCGGTCTTCAAACCAAATAAGAAAGTTAAGATCGACGAAAGTTTCTTCAATCAATAGCAGGAGATGTTTTTGCTCAAGAAAATTGTTATGGGACTATTCCCAAAGTTCATCACCTAGAACAAGTCTAGAAGAACGATCTTCAACAACACCAACAACACCTACTACTCCAAAGACATCTACCAACTTGATGGTGGAAGAGATGCATTCTATGTTGAAAGTACTTTTGGCTGGAAATGAAGAGATTAAGAGGGACATGGATGATAGATTTGATTCACTAGACAATAAAACTCATGGAAATTACATGTAATTGTCGCAGAAGTATCATCTTGCCAACTATATGAAAGATGTGGAACATCAAATAGCAGAGCAAGCTTCGTAACTTGAATTCCGAAAGGGTTATATCAAGTCGTGACTTTAATAACCGGAAGACAACCACCCCTAAGAACTCAATAGGTTGAGCCTAAACAAGACGAAGCCGAGTAAGAAGAAATTGAGAATGAACAAACACCACTAGATGTAGAAGAACAAGATGAAAATGAAGAAGAAAACAAGAAAGAAGAGGCACCTAAAGAGACGCCTACAGGTCAAGAAAAAGAGAGCAAAAGCAAACCTCCTCAACGCCAAAAGAAGAGTAAGGAGTATATCCCCACCGACACTAATGTTCCTATGGACGAGTTTAATCAACCCTTTTCGGGTAGGTTTAAGAAGCAAATTCTTGAAGCTAGGTTCAAGAAGATAAGGGATCATATGGGAGGACTCGTGGTGACCATCCTATTCATGGAGTGCTGTCAAAACCATCCCATAGTGAACAAGGTATTGAAGGATATAGTCACAAAGAAGAAGATGATCAATTCTGTTATGGAAGTAGTGACTCATGAATGTAGTGGTATCATTCAAAACAAGCTTCCTACGAAAAGAAGAGATCCCAAAAATTTCACTTTGCCTTGTACTTTGAAGCATATGACCTTTGGAAATGTTTGGCTGATTTGGGAGCAAGATTTAAACCAACGAGGATTCAATTGATATTGGCGGATAGATCTATTCGGTATCCACATGGTAATCTTGAAGATTTGCCATTGATGATTGGGAATTGTGAGGTTCCAACAGATTTTGTGGTCTTGGAGATGGATGAAGACCATTCCTCTCAACCGCAAGATCAATTATTGATGTGAGAGGAGTAAAGATCAAACTCCACCTTGGTGATTTGGTATTAAAATTCAACATTATGGAAGTCATTAAGAAACCAACTATAGATGGAACCGCGTTCTCCATTGAATGCCTTGATGATGATTTCACCGGAAAGCTAGAGGAACTATACATTGAAAATGGCTTGGAAGTAGCATTAATATACGACAAGGGATCAAAAACAATTCTCTCAAATGAAGCCACAAAATACAAAAGATTGTTTGACATTCAACCGATGGAATCAAGTGAAGTGCTAGCATTTGGGTTTAGGAGAAGACAAACCAAGTCTGAAAGAGGATAAAGAAGCGAACAAGGAAGACTAGGATTGGAGTAAGCTTAAGGCTCAAAAAGTGGATTTAAAGCAACTACCGAAAGGGCTAATGGTATTGAAAAAATCTGAAGAGACCAATCTAGTGCTTAATTAGGAAAAGTGTCATTTTATGGTTTAAAAAGAGAGGGTGCTTGGACACTAGATCTCGAAGAAAGGAATTGAGGATGATAAAGAAAAAATAGAAGTGATGATGCACTTTGAACCACCACAAAAGGTTAAGGGAATACAAAGCATCTTAGGTCATGCGGGTTTTTATAAGAGATTCATTAAGGATTTCTCTCAAATAGCAAGGCCTATGACAAGACTTCTTTGCAAGGAAGTGCCCTTTGAGTTTGATGAAGCGTGTATGAAAGCTTATGAAAGCTTTTAGGAAGAAAAAAAAATCTTTTATAATGGCTCCAATAGTGCAAACTTCTAATTGGGATTTGTGGTTTGAGATCATGTGCAATGCAAGCGATTTTGCGGTTGGAGCAGTTTTGGGACAAAGAAAATATAAGAAACCTCATGTGATCTACTATGCGAGCAAAAAATTGGATGAAGCTCAAACTAAGTACGCCACTATGAAGAAAGAGCTTCTAGTCATAGTTTTCGCCCTTTGAGAAGTTTCGGTCTTACATAGTGGGATCAAAGGTTATTGTGTACACGAATCATGCGGCTTTGAGACATTTTTGGCTAAGAAGGATGCTATGCCAAGGTTGCTAACATGGATACTCCATATACAAGATTTTGATCTAGAAATCAAGGATAAAAAGGGGATCAGGAATGGAGTAGCGGACCACTTATCAAGGATTGAGGATGGGCTACCCATAAATGACTCGCACTCGGAAGAGCAAATAAACTCGACAGAAACATTCTTCCTCATCGCTGGAATTCTTGATTATTGGGAAGAAGAGTGTACAAGTGCGGTTTCAATGACAACTCCTTGGTATGTTGACTTTGTCAACTATCTTGTGAGTGGAAAAGAACTGCCGGACATGGGAACCTATGGAAAGAAGAAGTTTTACCGCGATCTAAAATCATATTATTGAGATGATCCTTTCCTCTAAAAGCAATGTAAAGATCAACTATATCGGAGATGTGTACCGGAAGAAGAATCAAAAGAGATCATATCCAAATATCATAGTGCAAACTATGCTGGACATTTTGCCACTTTCAAGATGGTTCAAAAAGCCTTACAAACGGAATTTTGGTGGCCCACAATGTTCAAGGATGCACATGAGGTAGTCTCCAAGAGTGATGCTTGTCGAACAAGGGGAAATATAACAAAGAGAAACGAGATGCCCCTAAATCCTATACTAGAAGTAGAGATCTTTGATGTGTGGGGAATAGATTTCATGGGTCCTTTCCCTAAGTTGAATGGGAATGTCTATATCCTGGTAGCGGTCGACTATGTCTCCAAATGAGTAGAAGCCATTGCAAGTGCAACAAATGATGCAAGCGTAGTTGTCAAGCTTTTCAAAACAATCATTTTTCCAAGATTTGGAACCCCGAGGATAGTGATAAGCGATGCTGGAAGCAACTTCATCAACAAGGTTTTTGAGAAACTCTTGAGGAACAATGGAGTGAAGCATAACGTGGCTACACCTTATCACCCACAAACTTCATGACAAGTAGAGGTATCCAACTGACAAATTAAGGAAATACTAGATAAGACTGTTGGAGCGAATATGAAAGATTGGTCTATGAAGCTTGATGATGCACTTTGGGCATATAGAATAGCATTCAAGAAACCTATTGGAACCACACCCTTTAACCTCATCTATGGAAAATCTTACCACTAACCTCTTAAGTTAGAACACAGGACACTTTGGACAACAAAGAAACTCATTTTTAATTTCAAGAAAGCTACAGAAAGAAGAGTAGTGCAATTGGAAGAGCTTGAAAACTTGAGGCAAAACGCTTATGAATGCTCCAAAATCTACAAGGAAAAGACAATAGCCTTTCATGATAAGAAGATCCTCAAGAGAGAATTCAAGAAAGGGGATAAGGTTCTATTGTTCAACTCTTGGTATAAGCTCTTTCTGGGGAAGTTAAAGTTGAAATGATCGGGTCCATTTGTTGTTGAAGAAGTTATCCCATATGGTTCGATAACTTTTAAGAACCATTCCAGAGAGGAATTCACAGTGAATGGACAACAATGCAAGCCTTACCTAGCGGATACTATGATAAAAGAAGCGAGTATTCTTGTTCTTCGCGATGCACAATCACCATAGACAACTTCAAAGTCAAGCTAATGACTATAAATAAACGCCCTTGGTAGGCATTCCCAAGAAAAGTCACTTTGTCATATAAATAATTTTTTTTGAAATTGCAATTTTAATTTTATCTATTTAGATCTTTGATACACATTTGATGGTTTAGCTTTGTAGGAGGATGAAGATAAATGGAAGTGATAGAAAAGGGATTCCCGGAGAGATTTCAAGCAAAAATCTACCAATTTTGTAATGATGGGCCAAATTATGATAAATGAAGAAAGAGGAAATATTTTGCAATATTTTGATAATTACATGTTTATTGAGCTTCTTCTTCATTTGCAACACATCTTCTCTCCCATTAAAAGCTTTCAAAGAAAAACATTTCTCTCATTTTCAAGGAGAATATCGAAATTTTCATCCCCATTTTTGAAAAATTCAAGTTCATAATCTAGTTCCTTCTTAGAAGCACTCTTTGCATTCCTCATTCAAGAAACAAAGGTTTGCACTCTAACTCTCAAAATTTCAATTGAAAATTTTATTTGAAATTCAAATTCTTGATTTTGAAAGTTCTGAGATTGAATGATGTTTGTTTATGATTAGAATATCTTAGAGAATGCTTAGAAATTATAATTCAAGACCTAGTTTAGAAGATATAGTGCTTAATTGAAAAAGTTTGAAAATGAGTGTTCTTGGATGTTCTTGAGAAGTGGTGATAACATTTTTGAAAATTTTGGGCAATTGGTGGTTTAATGGTCATAAATGATAGTCTATGGATAGATATGAAGTTCCCGACAAGAATTTTACAATTCCGTTGAGTAAAAACAAAGTTATGACCATTTTATTAAGTGGTTATGGATTGGTGACGGAATTAGTTTTCAAAATTTGAAAATTTGTAATTTCTTAAATCTTTGGTGTCATCAGTCATTTATTTTATTAGTATTATCTTCCAATATGCCCTGAGAATGATTTTTTAACATTAGGACCTTCTTGGATTCAAGTTTTTACATTCATGAAAGTTTTTGGAATTGACATATAAAAATTTAAATCTAAGAATCAAACAAGGTTATCATCAGAATGACACCAAGTACAAGAAGCAAAATGGGAACGGAAGCACAAAAGGAAAAATCAAAGAAAGCTTCTACTTTAAAAGGAACCACAACTTCAAAAAGAGCCTCAATGCTAACGAAGTTCCCTTCAAAAATGCCAACCACCGTGAAGCGTCCTTTAGTGAGAGCTCCAATTCCTCCTCCTTTGGAAATCAAGAGCGTGACTTTGAATGAAAAAGAGAAGGAAGAACGATTGCATGTTGAGAGGGTGGACATGGCGCCAACAAAGTTCTTAGACAAAATAATATTGTAAAAGATTTGAGTTTATGAGGAAGTATGCTATCTCCTTGAAAACATGTACCTTCATTGTTTGGTGGACATGGATGAGCCATTATATGTGCATGAGGTGAAGGATTTTCTAGCCACTATGAAGCTCGTGTTTCATTCACAAAGTCTACCAAGAGCGAAATGGGGATATCTAAACGTCAAGATAAAATAAAAGGAGTATTCCATGAGAATCTACGAAGTATTCAAACCATATGACTTACCCGTTACTGGTGGAGCTACTTACCCTTATTGGAAGGGGATTGATGCGTTTTGGGAATTGATTGTCGATGGTCCATTTTCAAACGAGAGCCCCAAGTCATCAAAGATAAGAAACCCAGTGATTAGATACACCCAAAAGCTTTTGGCCAACACACTTTTTGCAAGAGCCGAGAACGAAGGAGCATCAAGGAATGATGTGTTTCTTCTTATCTGGGGACTTAAGGAAGACTTGATGGAATGGAACGAGTATATGGAAAAAGATTAATTTGGAAAATATATAAACATTTTGGTCCTCTTCCTAAAGTATATGGCTAATTTGCAAGGCAAATGAGTTAGGAAAACGAATGTGTCAATCATCTATTTTGGAGGATTCCTTACCATGTTGTTCAAAAGAGCTCAAATCCAATTAGGTGTGGCAAGCCCGGAACGAGACTACATGCAACTCCAAGACCTCATCTCTTGTCATTTGGTCCGCGTGAATAAGACAACCAAGGAGATCGACCTCTTCAACGACTTCAAAATCGGGAAAAAGATGCTTTTGGTTCTCCCTTGTGACGAGCGAACAAACCTTGGAGCGTTCGATAATATCATCTTTGTGCATTTGATAAAAGAGGATGAAAAAGAAAATTCAAAAGAGATGAGGATGGTCCGAGTTCGTGGCGAGTCAAGTGGGGGAAGGAAAAAGTACCGCAACTAACCCGCTTCAATTCATTTCGAAGACCAAGCACGAAAAAGAACTCTTCAAGGCTCTTTGAGAAGAAAAAGGGTATTTGAGGAGAAAGTGAACCGCGACCTCGAAGACTTGAAAAGACAATTGGTCGGGATACCTAGCCAAATACATACGAATAAATGGCGAGTGGAGTGACATAATGAAGTGTATCTCAAGCTAACACACCTCTAGTCGCAGAGGCGCTCGCAAGGAAGAGAAGAGAATCAACCAAACCAAGCTCAACTTAAATGAAAGAGGTGCAACCTACAATCTTTGTAATTACAATCTCATATTTTCGATTTCTTTTGTTCGCTTTTTAGGTCAATCTCACGACTTAAAATTCACCGGGACGATGAAATTAAAGTCTGGGGAGGAGCCTTGGTACTAATGTCATTTTTAGTTTTGATGTTTTCTTTTTAATCATCTTTGAGTCTTGCATTGTGAATAGTTATGATTTATGAAAAACACAAAAAATTGAAATTTTTTCAAAAATCCAAAACGATTTCCAATTGTTTCAAAGTTCCTCATATCGATAACATCCATTTGTGAATACTTAGGTTGTTAGAAGCATATTGAATTGCATTTTACATATGGAACAATAATAGAATTGCCTTGTAGATAGTTAACTTTTGCTTAATTACCAACGCCTTCACTCAAAGTACATTGTTGCATACACCACTTTTAGTCTTTAGAAAATTCATGATTGGAATTAATCGCTCGAAGGTCTTTATGAATGTTGAAGTAGACTATCTTTAGAGCCAATTCCTACCTAAGATGGACTTAAATGAATTTTAAAATCTTGGTTATGGGCTTTGCTATACTTGACCATGGTAAAAACACTAACATTTGAGCTATGTTCTAGCCGATTTTTGCCACCCTTTCTTAGCTCAAATGGCTACTCTATATTTAGAGTAGTGACCAACCCTTGAAAACCTTAAACCTTTCCTTCAAACCCTATAATATTTCGATATGTGAGGCCTCTTTTGGAAAGTACACACACGGAAAGATCCCGACTGAATTGAAGTTGAACGACAAAGAGGATACTTCCTTAGAATTAGCCTCACTTTAAGGTTTACTAGAATCTTAGGAGGAAAAATCCTTAGTGGTTTTGGTTTGTTTAAGTCTTGGGAATGGTTAGTGTAGATATTGTCAAGTATATGTTCCTCAATATAAATATGATCCTAGGTTTTGAGAATAAAAGAAAGAAAAAAGGAGAAAAATCGAAAAAGAAAGAAGAAATAAGTAAAAAGAAAAAGACACTAGAGATTAGAATCAAGTTGAAGCTCTAAGTTTAGAAACTAAAAGCTTATAGAGTCCACCCTTTAAATGAAAAGAATAGAAAGAATCCAAAGTGATTAGAATAGTGGCTCTTAAAATAAATAGAAGGTTAGTAGCTAAGAAGTAAACGTCTAAGAATCTCTAGTTGTCTACAAAAAGAAAAGAATGAGTGTGTTTGGTTGAATAAATTGTTTATGGTTTCTAGTACTAGGATGGGAAAAATACTAATTTGCATCCAGATGCACCATCTAGATATTTGAGATGCTCAGATGCAAAATTTCAAATATTTGAGATGCTACAAAACATAGCATCTAGATGCAAATTTTGCATCTCAAAATTGAAAAAACTAAGATATCGTTGAAACCGTCAAAACAGCTAAACCCGCAAAAACCGCTGAAACCCCATAAACCGCTAAAATCGTTAAAACCGCTAAAAAAGAAAACTCGTTGAAAGCGCTATAATTGTTAAAAACGAAAAAACCGCAAAAACGGCAAAAACTTTAAAACCGCTGAAACTGCTTAAACCGTTATAACTGGAAAAACCGTCGAAACTACTAAAACCGTTAAAACCGCAAAAAACTGTCGAAAACTGTTGAAACCACTGAAACCACCGAAACAGCTGAAACCGCAAAAACCCCTTAAACCGTTAAATCGCTAAGCCTCAAAAGCCGTTAAAACCGTTGAAATTGCTAAAACCGCAAAAACCGGAAAAACCGCAGAAACTGCTAAAACAGTTAAAACCGCCGAAAACAGTGAAAACCGCCAAAACTGTTAAATCGCTAAATCGCTGAAACCGCTAAAACCGTAAAACTGCTAAAACTGCAAAAATCGAGAAAACCACAAAAATCGTTCAAACTGCAAAAACTATTAAAATCGTTTAAACTGATAAAACCGCAAAAACCGGAAAAACCGCCGAAACTGCTAAAACCGCATAAACCGAAAAAGCGAAAACCGTGGAATCAGCTGAAACTGCGAAAAACCATTAAATTCGCTAAACCGCTGAAATAGCTAAAACCGCAAAATCGCTAAAACCGTAAAACTGCTACAAACAAAGTAAACCGCAAAAACCGTTAAAACTGCAAACACTGTTAAAACCGCTAAAATCGCTAAAATTGCAAAAACCATTAAAACCACAAAAATCGTCGAAACCGCTAATACCGTTAAAATCGTTAAAACCGTTAAAACCACAAAAACCTCAAAAATACTAAATCGTTAAAACTGCAAAAACCGCTGACACTGCTAAAACCACCAAAACCGTGAAAACCGAAAAACCGCAACGAACACAAAACCTGTCAATTCCGCAAAAATCGCCAAAACCGCAAAAATCTCAAAAAAACATTAAAACCTTAATAAACTGCAAAAATCGCTAAAACCAAAAAACCCGCTAAACCGCTAAAATCGAAAAAACATAAAAATCACGAAACTGCCATAAATTGCCTAATGAGTAAAAATCTCTAAAAAACAGAAACTATTTTATAAAAAATAAAATCAGTATGGATAATTAACATTTTGTTAATTATATAATGGTTTTATATGCTTTTAAATATAATAACATAAAAACATTTTTATTATATTAGTTCACAATCAGATGCATCCAGATGCTATTAAAAATTCACAAACGAACAAGTTTATATCCAAATGTTGCATCCAAATACAAAATCCAGATTCAAAAAACGAACAACATCTGGATGCATCCAAATAAAAAATCCAGATGCTAAAATGAACAACATCTGGATGCAACATCCAGATGTTGCATCTCGATGCAACTGCAGATGCAGCATCTGCATGCAAATGCAGATGCAGCATCTGGATGCAAAAGTGAATAGGGCCTAAGTAAGTTTCTAGATCCTTAGGACGCAATGGGTAGGAACAATTAGAGGAAGTAAATGATTTGTATGCGTAAAATGTTCGGATACCACCTTGCTTTTGCCTATTGTCTTGCACTACTTTTAGAGAGAAACCACTATAAAATCGTATTAACCCTCTTCTTTTTACACTTCTTTTTACATATACTCTTCCTTTAAAACTCTAAACCGAATGGATGAGATATATTTCCCATAAGTAAATAACTCACGCCTAAGCTTTAGTAAATGTAAAAAGGAATTGGCGATAGAGTAGTTTATGGATGTTTAGTTTAGATCCTAAGAGTTGGTTTTGTGATGATCATGGCGAAGTACTTAGACTCTTATATGATATTTGCACCTTTATACTTGTCTTTAGGACATTGGGCATAAGGCATTCCTTTTCTATCTTGGTTTTGAGTTCCCACTTTTAAACCTCGCTTCTGGGGTTGATCTTTGTTGTTTGCTTAAGGACAATCAAACGCCATGTCCGGGGCAGTTGATGTGAATAGGTTTTCATTTTAAGCTCATTTTAACCTTTTTAGTTGCATTTAGGTTGTACATATTGCATTTAAGTATTAGAATCACTTATTTTCTTAGTTGTGTTTAGTTTAGAGATTTTTGCATTTGCATACGTCTTTTTGCATTTGTAGGTACAACCTCTTGGCCATCAATTTGAGAGTTTGGGATGATGGATTCTAGAACATTAAATGATGAAGAAATAAGGGGAATCAAGAGCCAAAGGCATAGGGGAAAGGTGGATGCAAGAAGGATATCAAAGTAGCAAAGAAGAAGCCAAAACAGCCAAACGCATGTGGCTGTCAGTCATCCTGGTCTACAGTGGCATGCACAGGATGGATAGCCACATGCACAAGATGACTTGCTGCCAGATGCATGCCACTATCGACCAGATGCTTGTCCTCAACCAAAGAAAATCCAAGAATGAAAAAGAAGTTTGAAAACCGGAAACAAACCTTTGTTGTCTAAAACATCGCTCCTGGGTCCTTTAAGTCATCTCCATACAGCAACACCAACATACAGAGATCAACTTCCATATACTCCCCTTTCGCTTAGCAACCATCCCAATTTGAGCCAAAATAACAAAAGAAAACGACATCTCTACAAGTTCCTATTAATTCTAAGGTGTGGTCTCATCGAGGGAACATCGATCTAAGAACAATTGACTCATTACTCAATCAAGTTTCCAGCCACATAACACCTTTGTAAAATCCTATCCTCGAGATGTTCTTATGCTTTAGAGGTTGATTTTTCCGTACTTTCCTAGGGTATCATTTTATTGTTTCTATCTAACCCCTTTGAGAATCGATTTTTTCCTACTTTTCTAGGGTATCATTTTATTTTTTCTATCGATCTCTTTTTTTCTTTTTTTTTTTCTTTTCTTTCTTTTCTAAATTAAGCATAATTGGAATAAGTCCCCATGAGTCTATAGGGTTTAAATTATATAAGTGTTATGCTCCTTTGCTCATTTCATCGAACCTTAAATCCATTTTATATGAAAGAAGTAATATAAGGGATATTACTCACTAAGAATTAGTGGTAGGCCTAAAAGAGGAGTCAATCCAGAGTATACCAAGCCCCAAGATGAGAAATTAAATTAATTTTAAGGGTGGAACCAGCTTTGAAAATTTGAGTCCTAAAGGGAAATGGTCGTCCTGGTAGGTCGATCCACTTATAGGATTCCATTCAGTAAAATCTGCAGTCAATAGCTACTGTAGGAATAACACGAAAGTTTGCACAAAACAATTTTTTTTTAGCAAAATAAGATCATAGATTCCAACATGTTTTGACTAAATAAAACATGAAAATGACTCAATAAAAGTAAAAAAATCGTATGAAAAAAAAGAAAATCTCATTAGTAATGGATAAATCCCTTCGGACTTACCTTGCATCGTCTGACTGCAAAAGCAATCAACAGTAGTGAATAACATTCTCAATAAAAATAAAAATAAAAATAAAATGAAAAAAACAATGATTCGAACAATGGCACCTGATAAAGACTCCAAAGTTTGTTGAATGTGAACCATCCGGGGTGTGGCTGCTCACAACTGTGTTTGGATCCTGTGTGGGTGATAGGTCAGGTTTTCACCTGAGATAACATTGCAAGCACACAAAAGTACGGGATCGAATCCACAGAGACCAAAGGTAGCACTTAGAATTTGAG
Source organism: Anastatica hierochuntica (assembly GCA_900406275.1). Lineage (NCBI taxonomy): Eukaryota > Viridiplantae > Streptophyta > Magnoliopsida > Brassicales > Brassicaceae > Anastatica > Anastatica hierochuntica. Next base: position 2,978 of record OVAN01008652.1, on the reverse strand, counting down.
ATCAAATAGCGGGCTAAAGCGAAAAAGATGACTTGTAAGAGATGCAATAAATCGAAACTAAGAAAGCAAAGAAAGCAAGCAAGCAAAAACGAGGTTGTAAATCAATCAAATAAGAGTTGTGCACTGTTTATTCTCAGGGAAACATTTCATTGTTGAATCGAATTATTGACTATGGAACATGTTTTAAACCGTCTTGAACTCAAACACAATTATAGAATTGATCTACTTTCGTAGTAACAATTCCCTATGTATTAGAAACCTCGAGACTAACTTCTGATGACTCTGGGATTCTAATCATGCATTCTATAAAAGTTTGATAGGTTCACGATTCACTTAAACATTAACTTCCATTGGTTAAGATGAATTTCTCATTTAGGATTCTTTCAAGCATTTAACCAAACACTTTCCAAGCGTAAAGAACCTAAGATCAGAAACTAAGTGATCAATTTAATTTTATGCATTATGAAAAATCCTAGATGAATATCCAAATGATAATATCCCTAATCATACTATTCTATGTCAACAATTCATGAATCCCTATATGAGAACCCTAAACCCAACAAGCAAACTACTCACTCATGATAGTCGAACAAACACATATCAGATCAGAGAGAGACATGATTGTATTGAACAAAAAATAAAGAGTAAGGTTCAGAATTATTCTCGGATTCGAAGTATGGAAGATGATTCTTCTCCTTTGATTACAAATCTCTCTCTTGCTCTCAAAAACTCAGAAAAAGCATAATGATACAGGAAACATGAGTTTAGGAGTTTTGTTAAGAAATCCGATTCACGATAAGTTTAGTTTGGTTCTTCGTAAAATCGGTCTGAGAAACGGGACAGGGATCGATCGATCTTAAGACAAGGATCGATCATCTTGAGACAAGGATCGATCGATCCTTGTCTCTCTGTTGGGATATTTCAGCCTTCAAGAAAACTTCCTTCGATGCTTGAAATCCGTCCAAAATGCAATCTTTCCGCACATCCAAGCTTAATTCCGGTAAAAAACACTAAAGAACAGAAATCCGCGCCAAAGAGAATCGAATACATACCAAAAACCATAATTCTCGAGTAAAATCCGTAATCAAAACCACCAAAATACTAACACATCAGTGTGAAATTATCTTACGTGTCCTGAAGAGTCACTTAGAGTCGTGTCTGATGTCTCAGTTGCATCATGTCCAAAGTCTAAAACTAAAGAGAAACTCTCTAAGTCTCCATCATTAGCTGGCTCAGCTCTCTCTCTCTGCTAGTATTCCTAAAAACTCTTGGTCTCGCGTGTCTCAGAACACGAACAATTCTGCTCATCATCCTCTCCAGTCGGACTCTTATACTCCTCTCTATAGCTAGAGCAACTCAAAGATCCTCCAAAGACTAAGTTTGTGGTACAAAATCTGAAGCAACCATGCTCCTAGAAAGTTATCCTCTTACTCGTGCAACAACCTTGGCGACAAACGCCTTGGCTCTACGATAGTCCCTCATGCCAAGGATGGGGAAATATGGAGATCTCTTGAAAATCTGTGAAGGAAAAGGATAAAAAAGAGTGTGACCTTTCTGCATAAATGGAAGTGATGAGTGTTGATGTGCCTATTGCTTATGCAAACGCAAGGCACCACGAACGAAGCTTTCAATTTGTAAAAACCCGTTTCCTATCAATAACACGATCCGCAAGTGCACGGATATGTCATCGTAGTACTTAGGGGTCGAACCACAAGGAGCAAACTTAGACTAGATGGACCTAAGCTTTGGGAATACACATTTAAACTTAATCTAAGCAAATAAGGGAGGTTGGGTTTGTTTTGGTTTTACTTAAGGTTCTAGAAGTAAAAGCAAAGCAAAAAAGTAAACATAAACCTTAAAAGATGCTAACTTGAAATAAACTATATGCTAAGATGATGAACCCATAAACGTCATAACTGATCCACTTAGATAGATTGTGATAAGGGTTTTAGATCAAGCTATTGAGCACAAATCCTAGACCAAAGGCAACACTAGCCTAATCCACTCTCATGGCAAGAGGCCATTTTCTTATCAATCGCATTCACTCACGCTCTCGCTTTGTTGCAAACGATAAATTGATTAGAAATCATTAAGAGCAAGCCCATATAGTCACTAATAAATCTAGCAAACAACTCTCATTGGCTAGATTGAAATAGCAAGTATTTGGTTCTCCTAGACATTTCATCGAACACCTCTCAGGCGATAAAATGCATGCTAGTCTAGATCTTAGTTAGCTACTCTAAAACCTAGCATTAAACATTCCAAATCCTTAGGAAACTTAGTATTAGCTATCCCTAAAACCATATCATACCCTAATCTAAGTATATCTAGACATCTATGGTTCAATCAAAATTAACTACTCACACAACATAGAAGAGAGAAGGGAAAGAGATGAAGATAGAAAGATAGATTTCATAGAATAAGATAGAAGTTGATCCAAAATCCAAACTTAAAAGAGAAACTCTTGATCTTCAAGATCAAGAGGAAATACAAGTTTCAAATTTGTAAAAATGTGTTCTTTCTCTAGAAAATGGATACTCTCTCTAAAATAGGTCTAAGGGCATTTATAGAATGAAAAAGGGGATTTTTAAGGCTGAGGTTGCCAGCCATCGACCCATCTGGTCGATGGGAGCCAACCCAGGGTCGATAGCTGGCAACCTCCAGTGGAGGAGGCGCCATTTGCTACCTGGGTCACTGATGTACATACAATTTCATGCACATTTTAGT
>OVAN01008651.1:0-17886 GCA_900406275.1 Anastatica hierochuntica | reverse complement strand
TTCTAGTAGTCGCATTATCGATGTTAATGCTTCGCTCTATGGTTTTAGAGTATCAATTTCTTTTGTGTATGGTGAACCGGTGGCTGAAAATAGGTATATTGTTTGAGACAAACTAATGGAAATAGGGACCAATAGATCAAATGTTTGGCTGATAATAGACGATCTTAATGAGTTAACTGGAAATCACGAGAAGAAAGGGGGTAAGATGAGGAAAGCTGCATCTTTTGTCCCTTTCAACCAAATGCTTAGACATTGCGGGATGATGGAATTTCAATGTGTGGGAGACCAATTGTCATGGAAAGGAAAGCGGAATAATCAGAATGTCTACTGTAAGCTAGATAGGGCTGTAGGTAATGAGGAATGACATAATATTTTTTGTCACTCTAAGGTGGAATATTTACCACGGATCGGTTCTGACCACCNCCAATATTACTGAGATCTAATTATAAGCTAGAGAAATATTACAAAAATTTCCGCTTTGATAAGAGATGGATAGGTAAAGAGGGTTTTGCAGAGGTCGTAGAGGGTGGTTGGCAGAGAACCAGGAACTTTCGGGTTCCAGCTTTTGTGGACAAAATTTCTAATTGTAGAAATTCAATTTCTTGGTGGAGAAAGAATAATGTTCCACCGGAAAAGGAAAAAATCGATTCCCTGAAGGATAAGCTGGAGAAAACTCAAAATGACGATTCGGTTCCTCAGGACACTATTTTAGAAATAAAAAAGAAGCTTCAAGAAGCTTATAAAGAAGAGGAGATTTATTGGAAACAAAAAAGTAGAAATTTCTGGTTAAAGGAAGGCGACAAGAATACAAAATTTTTTCATGCTTCTACTAAGCAAAGGAGGACAAGAAACCGAATTGCTGGCTTATTTAGCTCACAAGGCACATGGGAGGAATAATCGGAAAAAATGGAAAATATAGCGGTTGATTATTTTAATGATTTATTTAAACAGACCAGGACGGGTGATTTCACACGGGTTCTAGAAAATGTTGCTCCGGTCATCACGGACAATATGAACCAGATTTTAACTAGAGATATTACGGAGAAAGAAGTAAGATTAGCTCTGTTTGCTATGCATCAGAAAAAGCCCCTGGGCCTGATGGAATGACACTTTATTTTTTCAGCGTTATTGGGGAATTTTAAAGAATGATTTGGTTAAGCTGGTAAGAGATTTTTTCACATGTGGTAGTTTCGATGGCCGTCTGAACGAGACAAATATCTGTCTAATACCAAAGAAGGACCAACCGAAGAGAATGACAGAACTTAGGCCTATTAGTCTTTGTAATGTGGGTTATAAAATCATTTTCAAAGTGTTATGTTTGAGATTAAAGAATCTCCTCCCGCGGGTCATTTCAGAGACGCAATCGACATTTGTTTCCAGAAGATTGATTACGGATAATATCTTGATTGCTCAAGAAATGTTCCATGGTCTGCGCACTAACCAGAGGTGTCAGTATGAATACATGGCCATTAAAACGGATATGAGTAAAGCTTATGACCGTATTGAATGGCCTTTCCTAAAAGCAGTCCTTCAAAAGCTAGGGTTTGGACAAAAGTGGATATCATGGTTAATGTGGTGTGTTCAGTCGGTATCGTACAAAATTCTCTTCAATGGGAAACCTACGGGGAATATCATGCCACAGAGAGGTTTAAGACAAGGCGATCCCTTATCACCCTACCTCTTTATTATTTGTACGGAGGTTCTTATCGCAAATATAAAATGGAAGGAACGGGATAGTGCTCTAACGGGAATCAAGATAACAAAACATAGTCCGGCAATATCTCATATGTTATTTGCTGATGATAGTCTCTTCTTTTGCAAAGGCGAGGCATCGCAGTGTCAAACCATCTTGGAAATCTTAGGGGATTATGGGGTAGCCTCGGGACAAGTTATAAACTTTGATAAGTCATCGGTCTTATTTGGAAAAAATATTCCCGAACAAACAAAGGGGACTCTTAAAAATCTTCTAGCCATCTCGAAAGAGGGGGCATGGGAAATTATCTAGGGATCCCCTAAAGTTTGGGGAGATCAAAAAGTCAGATATTTAATTATATTCGTGAGCGGCTAGGCGACCGAATTAATGGGTGGTCTTCCAAGTTTCTATCCAAAGGGGGCAATGAAATTCTGATCAAGTTAGTTGCTCTTGCGCTATCCAACTATGTCATGTCATGTTTTAAGCTTCCCCAAGCGTTAACAGAGAAGTTAACCAGTGCGATATCCAAATTCTGGTGGAGCTCCAATGGATGTAACCGTGGTGNGGATGTAACCGCGGTCTCCATTGGGTTGCATGGGACAAATTATGTATCCCAAAAGAGAATGGAGGCTTAGGCTTCAAATCTCTAGAGGATTTCAACACGGCTCTATTAGCCAAACAATTATGGAGACTAATCCAATTCCCCGATTCGTTGGTTGCACAGGTTTTACGAGGATGATACTTCAGGAAAGTACATCCATTAAACGCTAGGAAACCTCATTCACCCTCTTTTGGATGGAAGAGTATTTTTTCAACTCAGGAGTTACTCAGGTAGGGGATTAGGATAAGAATAGGCTCTGGGATAAATACATCAGTTTGGCATGACCCATGGATACCGGATTTAAATCCGCGACCGGCAAGGGGTCGGGGTAGTGCATGGTATCCTAATCTGCAAGTTTATCAATTGATAGACCCACAGACGAAGGAATGGTACCTACCTCTCCTACAAGAACTCTTTAACCAGGAGGATATAAAGTTCATACGGGGCATCCAAACTAGTCGCACCATTGCAGACGATGGTTTGGTTTGGCATTATACTAAATCGGGACAGTATACGGTTAAATCAGGTTATAAGCTTCTAAATTCAGTTGAAATAACTCGAATTAATAATAATGGTTAGGATCCAGGATTGGAAGCTTTGAAAGCGCTTACATGGAAAACAAAATGCCCTCTGAAGGTGCAACACCTTATGAGGCAAATTCTCAATGGGAGTTTGGCGGTAATGACAAGATTAGTACAACGGGAAGTTCAATGCGATACAATTTGTAAATGTTACGGATATGCTGAGGAAACAATTAATCATGTCTTTTTTAGTGCGAATCAATTACGCAAATTTGGAATTTCTGCACGAACCCGGATACAATGGAAACCTTTCCTTCTAAGTCGATTTACACAAATATGGACTACCTTTTCTGGCGAAATCCTTTACGGGATCGAAATAAGGTACAATATGACCTATTCCCATGGGTTTTATGGCTTATTTGGAAAGCAAGGAATAAAAAAGTGTTTCAAGGAATACATTTGGAGGTAGGTGAGATCTACCAGAATGCAGAGACGAATTTCATTGCCTGGAAAGAAGCGCATATCTCAACCTCTGAGAATGAGGAGCAACCCATAGTGGAACCTATATTATCAAATGGATTGGTATGTAGGGTAGATGGATCGTGGAAACAATCTGATCCCACTTCTGGAGTTGGATGGATTTGTACTGATAGAGAAAATAACATAATCTTATTGGGGGCGAAATGTCATCGCCAGAGTCTTTCGTCACTCCATACGGAATTGGAAGCTTTCCTTGGGGCGATTTCGGAAATGCAAATTCGGAGAATAGATTGCCAACATTCCCAGACTGACTGTGCGGACCTCATCAATATTACTCAGCGTTCGGAAGATTGGCCAGCACTACATACACAACTCCAAGAATTTCAGAACCTTTATGGATACTTTCCAGGCCTCTCGCTATCCTTCATCCCGCGCACGGAGAATATACAAGCAGATAGCCTAGCTCGAAGATCCCGCACCTTCTTTCATGATTATGTATTTGTAGATTCTTCTCCTCCAGATTGGTTACCCAATTTCAGAAATACTTTATGGTTAATGTTTGGTTGACAAAAAAAAAGTGAACATGTAAGGTTTATTTTGTACAATAATTTCGTTGTTCTTCACAACTATTATAAACAATGTGGGGAAAAATAAAACACCACTAAATTTTTTAATGCTTTAGACATATTGGACTTACGAAATTGGTTTAAAAAATTGAACAATTTTTTTAATCTTCACGAATTTTAGAAATATTGTAAAATGATTTTTATCAAAATATTTTAAACTGAAGTATTTATAAACTTTTATTTTTTGGAAAATTTAAATGAAAACCAAAACACAAAATGATTTAAATTCGGTTCGTTTTTAACCAGAAAAAATCAAAACTAAAGAATGTGAAAGATATTATATTTAACACAGTTTAAAACGTTTTTGAACCACAAAATAGTTACTATTTGATTCAATTTATTAAAACCGAACGCATTTGAAATGTGAAGAAGATGATTTGCAAGTGAACATGGGAGGACTATTTTATTCTGTAATTTTATTGCTATTCTATACATTCACAACCAATATGGGACAAAAAAACTACTTTAAATATCTTCTGCAAATCTTTTTATAATTAAAAATAATTCAAATTAAATATTAATTTATTGTTTAGATTTATGTATTAGATCATTAAATATCTTAACTGTTATAGATCATAATTAATGTTATGATTAATATAAAAATTTTAGAATTTTTTCATTGGTTAATAACTCCGCAAATCGCTCTAAACTTGACAACTCACCTTCATAATTCAAAATTTTCTCTCTTTGTCTCCTCAATTAATATATAGAGATATCACTCTTTTTAAATATATTTTTATTACTTATTGGATCTTTATTGGGGTTGGACTTATTTAAACTTATAATTAGTTTTTAAAATATAATGAAGGCATTGATCGGTAATGATTTTTGTTTTGTTTTTTCAAAAATCATTTTTTTCAACCATTCATAGCTTTTGAGAAAAGTGGATCATAAATAATAGGGAATCTAGATTTTGAAGAGCTTTTTTATATTTTATTCATAAAATTTAAAAACCAAATATCTTGAGTTTTTAAAAAACAAAAATCTACACCATAATAAAAAAAACCAAAATTTAAAAACTATTTTCATATCTTTTTTTGAGTACACCTCGATTAAGCCCATTTGGATCTCTACAAGGACCAGACAAGGATAGATGCCTTTCCATCAGATGAAATTTACACTAATATGGACTATCTCTTTCGGCGACACCCGTTGCGAAATCGGGATAGCAATCGTTCTAACCTCTATCCGTGGATAATATGGTTAATTTGGAAAGCAAAAAATCAAAAATTCTTCCAAGGAGTCCAATTGGATATGGATGAGATACTATGGTCTGTAGAGACAGATTCTATAGCTTGGAAAGAAGCGCAATTCGCTTTCTTTTTGGAAGAGGAACGACTTTCTAGAGAACCGAACATTCTAGATGGTTTACTTTGTCGGATAGATGGTTCAAGGAAGCAATCGGATCCTACCTCAGAACTTGGATGGATTTGTACAAATAAAGATAATAAGGTAATTTTGATGGGGGCAAAATGTCAGCGCCTGAGTCTTTCACCACTTCATGCAGAGTTCGAAGCTCAGTTATGGGCGATGTCAAAACTTCACAACCGCATAATAGACTGACAGGTCTTCCGGACAGACTGTGCGGAGCTTACTAGTAACATTCGACACCCGAAGTTCATACAAAACTTCAGGATTACCAGCTTCTTCGTGGATCTTACATCGGCTTCTCGTTGACGCTCATTCCGCGGACAACAAATTCGCAAGCAGATAAACTGGCACGAAGATCCCGAACTCTTTTTCATGATTTTCATTTTGTAGACTCAGATCCTCCGAATTGGCTATTCAATTCGGGAGGTAACTCATAATTAATGTGTGGTTGACAAAAAAATATATATTTTAAAAACTACACGGAGCCGAAAATTGATAGCAAAAAAAATATTAAAAATATTAATTGTTACCTTATATATATACTACATAAAGTCCCGATACACGAAAAATTAAATATAAAATATCACTAAAAATTTAGGTTTTGAAGTTGAAATCCACGTAAACCCGTAAATCTAAAATGTAGACTAAACCATTATTAAGTTAAAATGTAGAGTAAAACAATTATTAGTTATTAAAAAGTTATGAACTACAACCAATATCATCCAAATTAGTCTAATTTTTTTAGTATCATATGAGACAACGTTCTTAATTAAATATTATAATTTTATCATATTTGCATATATAATAATTAATATTGAATGTTTTAATAGAAATAAAATATTTAATGTTCAGCTTTCAATATTTAATGGAAATAGAAAATTACTTATTTATGTAAAATAGAAAATTCGTTTACACGAAACTAAAAATTTTAAATATTTGACACTTGTCAATAATACATGTCGAAATCTCGTGAGTTATAATTTGACGACATGTCAAATTCACGTCGAACGCGTTCCGTTTTATATAATAAGATATGACATTTTTATTAAACTATCTACATTATTTACGGTATGAAAATTCTTCCTACACTTCAATTTATGATATGATTTACTGATTGTCCTATAGATGTTATTTTCCATTATACGTAAATAGTTTTATTAGTACATATTTCTCAAACAGTATTATTGATAGCATGCATATATTTAATTTTTAATATAAATGAAAAGATTAATGCATAGAACTGATCCCCGGTTAATTTCCATTAATGTTTGATTTATAGGTTAGGCGCTAGATCTAGTTCACAGTCCGACTGACGTCTAGAAAGTTTTTGAACATGTGTTTGATTTTTTTTTCAACGTCTATAAGTCTTTATTAATAATCACCAAACAGTAATGGAGTAATACATTGCGGAGGATATGAAAATGTTTGATATTGACAATTTAACGGTAAAGGAAATTTAGTACAACAATCAGCTACTTGGTTTGTATCCCTCTTCATCCAAGTGAATATCACATCCTGAAACCTTGAGCGCCACTTGTGAACCTCGCGTATCCAATTTAGGTGGGTAAACGATCATGTTTGTCCTGTTATGTAATCAACCATATTTTTATTGTCACCCTCAAACATAACATACCTATAGCCTTTTATCCATGCAGCTTGCATTGCCATTATAATCCCATGAAACTCTGCCTCCAACACCGACCAACACCGCTTTCCAATTCCATGTCCTGAGTGTAAATAAACTCTGCCACTATCGCGAAATACCCAACCGACCTTAGCAAGTGTATTTGACCGAAAAGAAGCATCATAATTCCACTTGATATATCCAGTCGGAGGTGATAACCATTCTGAAGGTGTTTGGTGTTGACTTCTTTGTTGTGGTGATAGTAAAGGAGTTTCTTGTATAGAAAGCCATTCTTCAGTATCCAGCTTTGCCAGCGATAGATCTGATTCCCAAGTACTTTGTTTCCTTTGATAGACAAGGCTATTTCTGCTCTTCCAAATTCTCCATAAAATCCAGAATACAAATTGTCGAAGAAAAAGTGGAACCTGATTATCATGATGAAGATGTAACAGACTTTCCAATTTATCTTCAAAAGTTATATGTTGATCAAAAATCACCGTAGAGGGAATATGAGATCCATGCCATATTGCTTGTGCATATGTATAGGAGAAAAAAAGATGGTCTTTCGTTTCTTCACTAGACCAACATCGCTTACATATAGTATCCGTTGAGATCCTGCGATGTTGTAACACCGTACCAATAGGCATTGCATTTGAGAGGCATCTCCAAAGAAAATGTTGTAATTTCGGAGCAGTTGTACACTTCCAAAGGAGCTCCTTAAGATCACGTCTACCATCAGGGGGCGTATGAGATCTGTAGTCTCAGTAAGATGGGAGGCAAGACAATATCCCGATTTGACAGAATACATACCATCATCATTATAATGCCAACCCAAGAAATCCAAACCTGGCGTAGAACATAATGATAACTTCTAAATTATTGCCACATCCTCCACAGAAATATTAGCTACAATCTTATCAAAGTCCCACTGTCTCTGACGAGGTCGGATAAGATCACTCACTAAGTTAATGTTTTGCAAAGGACCATAGACTCTACGAGGTGCTCGTGGGGTGTGTGTGGGTAGCCAAGGGTCACACCCGATATTCGTAGATGACCCATTTCCTATGACAACCCGCATTTCTGAGAGAAGTAAATCCCTACACTCTAATAGCGATCGCCATACAAACGACGGTTGTCGTCATGTTCCTGCTTGAAATATCGTTGTATCCGGAAAATATCGTCCTTTGAATACCTAGCCGAATAGACTATGTGGGTCTTGGAGAACCCGCCATACTTGTTTTGCTAACATAGCAACATTAAACTGCTCAATATTCCTGAATCCTAAGCCACCTTCCTTCTTGGGTAAACCCATCTGATTCCAAGTTATCCAATGCATAGATCGTTGATTATCGTTTTTACTCTACCAATATCTAGCCAGAACAACTTCAATCTCCTCACAAATTCCTTTCGGCAGTTTGAAATAATTCATAGTGTATACAGGCATAACAAGCGCCACTGTCTTCAACAAAATTTCCTTTCCAGCTTTAGATAAAAACTTCTTTGACCATCCTTTGGTTCTTTGTTGTACTCGCTCAACAATGCAGCGAAAAATCTCTTTCTTTCTATGGCCTATATGTTCTGGAAGGCTCAGATGCTTCCCATTACCTCCATCATTATTTATACTCAGGATACGTCGGAGATGGGTTTTTGTGGTGTCCAATACCTTCAAACCAAAAGTAATAGCAGATTTTCGAAGATTGACACCTTGACCTGATACTCGTTCATAATCCTTTAAAATTTCCATTATTGTTTTGCATGATCGATGATTAGCATGACAGAAGAAAAATACATCATCCGCAAACATGAGATTGGTCACTATTGGGCCCGTGTGACTGAGCTTGACTCCTTTGAGCTTCTTTTTTTGCGGTTGTACTTTGTATCATATGTGTCAAAATTTCCGCACACAAAATAAAGAGATAAGGGGGTAGAGGATCTCCCTGTCTAATCCCGCGTCCCGATGTTATATGCCCTTTTTTGGATCCGTTCACCAGTACAGCGAAAGTAACAGAGGATATACAGCTAAGGATCCATGTAATCCATTGGTGATGAAAGCCCATGGCATGCATCGTCTTTTGGATAAAACTCCACTCCAACTTATCATATGCTTTAGCAATATCAGTTTTGATAGTCAGATACGATTTAGCCCATCTTTTCCTTGATTTTAGAAAATGAAGTATTTCTTGCGCAACAATAACATTATCCATAATATTTCGACCAGGAATAAAAGCCACCTGATTGGAAGAAATGATACCTGGGAGGATGGACTTCAAACGCCCTACTATAATCTTGGATATAATCTTGTAATTGACATTACATAGTCTATCGGTCTGAATTCGCTCATTTCCTTGGGAACATCAGTCTTCGGAATAAGACAAATATTTGTCTGATTAATCACTGGGTTGAGAGAGCCATTTGTAAAAAAGTTATGTACCTCCTGAATCACATCATCTTTAATACTTGGCCAAAATTGGTGATAGAAAGCCCCAGTAAATCCATGAGGTTCAGGGGCTCGATTTGCACCAATATCAAATACTGCTTTCTCAATTTCTTCCGAAGTCACCATTTTGATAAGTGACTAATTATCTGTATAAGAGACTCTTCTCTAAAATCTCTCGAAGATCGACTCATAAGAGACCGAATTCTCAATTTGGCTTGTAAAAAGTTTGGTGGAATAATTTTCAGCCATTGTTCCTATCTCTTCATCACCTCGATAAATAATGCCAGACTCATCTTCAATTGCAAGGATACGATTACGAGCTAATCTTTCCTTAGTTGCAGCATAGAAATACCTTGTATTACGATCTCCTTTTAGAAGTCATTGTTTCCTACTCTTCTCCTTCCAGTAATGGTCTTCATCCTTATAAGCCCGAGCTAAATCTTTCCGTATTTGACCGATCTCATCCATAGAAGCTCCAGTAACATAAGCATTGTCTAGTGCTTGTTTGAATTGGGTTATTCGGGTCGTCGCATTTGTTTTATTTGAACGTTTTCATGTGGCAATTGTCTTCCAGATTTCACTCAACTTTCCCGGAAGATCATGGTGAAGAAGCATATTTCCGGTCCATCCCGATGTGACAACGTTTCGAAATTCCTCTTCTTGAAAAAGAGAGTGATCATAGTGGAATTTTCCGCGTCGTGTTTCGACCATCTTTGTAGTGCTAACCACAATGGGTCTATGATCGGAGCCTTCAAAATGTAAAAATTCCACTTGCGCCGAAGGGTATTCCGCGAGTCATTCCGATGTGGCCATTACGCGATCCAAGAAACATCTCACATGATACGTATGACGTTTACCACTCCATGAGAATTTATCTCCTACCGCCTTTAGATCTTGTAAACCACATGTGGAAATCATGCGTCTAAAATCATGAAAGCTCCGCTCGGGTCTACATGGGCCAACTATCTTCTCATCATTATTTCGGATTTCATTAAAATCACCACAAAGTAACCATGGCTCGGTTCGATTTGTGGATATGCGTTCTAATCGTTCCCATAAGTGATTACGCAAAATTGAATCTGGGTGTCCATACACAAACGGCAAAGCAAAAGAAGTTCCATTGAAATTAACATTACAATCAACCAAATTTTTAAAAAAATAAGAAACAGAAAGCGAAATTGATTTCTTCCAATACAAAACGATACCATCAGAGAGACCTCGACGCGGAACCGTAAAACAAAAGTCATACCCGATCTCACATCCTAAGTCTCGCACATAGTCATCGCTTTGTTTGGTTTCAAGAAGGCATATTACGTCCGGGAGAAACTGTCTACGAATCTCCTTTAGGCGTCGAACCGTCAGGTCTATGCCGAGACCTTGACAGTTCCAACATGCCGTATTCATGGTTGCAGTGGTGGTTTCGGGCCTACCGCGCCTCCGTCATCATCATCCTTCTTGTCTCGACCACTGCCCTCACCCCTTTCAATCATCTTAAACACCCGCTGCTTATCACTCCCAGTGGTTTCCTCATACTTTCTCTTATGAAGAATCTGGTCTAACATCGTCTCTGCTTCATCACCCACATCCATTGCATCCAAACTTGATTCTGATCGATTTCCAAGAACTGCAGGGAGCTAAAGCACATCCAGAGACTGGTAAGTGTCGTCTCCATCATCTTCTTCATTATCGATTGCATCGACAGCCTCCTCTGCCTCATCAATTGGTGCTTCTTTTTCAGAATCATCATCAGCCACCTGAGGAAGAGCCTCAATGTCCTGTGGCTCATCATCCTGGATTACAACCACCAGAGTTGGATCACCATTTGGGGCATAGCCATTTTCTTCTTCTGGCTCAATCTCGCGAATTTAAACTCTTGGATTATTGTGAGCAGGAGGAAGATCATCTTCATCTCCATCATCATCATCAAAGTGGACAGGACCTCCTTCATTGATTTAATGAGGCAAAATAACAAATATTTAATCGGCTCTTCTTCTTCGTACAATGGGTTTCATTGGTGATAACATAGTAGACCATAAAATCGTATAGATTAAAAGTGAAATTTAAATGTTAATGGCAAAATATATAAATAATCAAATTCGTTAATGATAGTTTAATTAATTATTTTAACATTATGAGAATGAACGTGATGTCCTCCATTTCAAAACCTGATTTCACAATAAACCGTTGATAATAAATAAGACTAAGCAATGTGGTAAACTTTCATTACTCCCTTTAGATTCATCATAAGTTATGATTCTAATGAACTAATCCCAAATCTCTTAACTTCCATAATTTTAATTTGTGATTTATTGAGATTCTGTCATTTTAACACTTTTCATATAAATTTAAAAAATTATTAGAATCATCGTTTGACTTTTAATTAAGGGTGAATTTGTGAAATAAATAAAAAATGATTATTTAGATTTGTAGAAAGATGTTAGAGAGAGATAGAAAAAGAAAGTAGGAGAGAGTGAGTTTTCGGAAAGATAATTAAATAATAAAGAAGTTTGGATTATTTTTTATAATTTCCCTTTAATTAATACATTAAAAATAAATTCTCTTTCCAACTAATGAATTAAAATAGTGAAATTTATAACATTTTCACACAAATTTAAAAAAATTATTAGAATCATTGTTTTACTTTTAGTTAATATATTAAAAAAATTTCTCCAATTAATGAATTAAAACAGTGAGGTTTATAATTGATATTTTTAATAAAATATAGAACGACATTTTTTATAAAACAAAATTAAAACATTAAAATGAGACTTTTTATGAAACCGAGAAATACGAATATTCTCTTTTTATCTAAAACCATCTTTTAAATAAATGTTGAATTGCTTTGATAACTTATTTTCAACTTAATATGTGTAAGATTTATTTTTTCAAACAATATGGTAAGAATTTTTTTTGTGAACAAATCCTTGTTATTTTGGTAATAATAATTAGTTATTAATGCGGGTAACTGTTAGAAAAATAAAACAAAATATTGAAACTGTTTAATAAGAAAAGAAAAAGGAAAAAAAGAAAGAAAGAGAGGAAGAGGCGTGAAAGGAGAACGCCAAACCAGGTCTCTCTCTCTCTTCTCTCTTCTTCTCCTCCGTTTATCTTCTCGATTCGATTCGAGTCTCAAATTTTAGTCAATCACAACCTCACATGCTGTTTTCTTCTTCTTCTTCTTCCTCTTGAAAGATTTGATTTCTCCTATTCCAATGGCTTCTGGATCTTACTGGTGTTACAGTTGTAGCAGATTCGTCTGGGTTTCCGATTCCATTTCTTGCCCTGATTGCGACGGTGGTTTTCTCGAACACATTCAAGAGCCTGTTGATTTCACACCTTCCGGTTCCTTCAACCGTGTAACCACTCAACATCGTATTCGTAGCCCCACGCGATTCCCTCTTTCGTCTTCTTCTTCTTCGTCTATGCGCGCTTCCACGGCGGGGAATAGTCCCACTCCCGCCACCGCCGTCTCCGTCACCCGAACTCGGAGTAATCGGTCTCCTAATCCGGTGATTGTTCTCCGTGGATCTGGTCCTTCTGATGTATCTGAAGGTGTAGATCGATCTGCTTTTCAGATGTATTACGATGATGGAACTGATTCAGGTCTTAGGCCGTTACCACCGAGTATGACCGAGTTTTTGTTAGGTTCTGGATTCGATCGGTTATTGGATCAGATCTCTCAGATCGAGCTTAACACGAATCTGAACCACCGTTCCTGTGAACATCCTCCGGCTTCTAAATCGGCGATCGAAGCTTTACCTTCGATTGAGATCGATCTGAATCATCTTCAGTCGGATTGTCAATCTCACTGCGCCGTCTGCAAAGAAAACTTCATTCTGAAATCAGCCGCTCGTGAGATGCCGTGTAACCATATCTACCATCCCGATTGCATCCTTCCATGGCTTGCTATTAGAAACTCATGCCCTGTCTGCCGCCACGAGTTACCGACGGAGGATATCACCGACGCAAGCGGCGGCGGTGCGATCTCCACTGCCGTCACAGCACATGAGGAAGAGGAAGACTCCGCAGCAGGACTAACCATTTGGAGGTTACCAGGAGGAGGATTCGCTGTCGGTAGAATCCCCGGAGGGTGGAGAGGAGGAGACAGAATGATGCCGGTGGTGTACACGGAGGTTGACGGCGGAAGGCTCGGCGACGAGAGACTTCCGAGAAGAGTAGCTTGGGGTTCGAGAAGAGGAGGAAGAGAAGGAAATAGTAGAGAAAGAGTTGGTGGGTTTGCGGGTCGGATCATGAGACTATTCGGATGTTTCAGCGGGTCATCTGGATCCGTCGTAGGAGGAACATCATCCGGGTCCGGGTCAAGATCACGGGTTACCCTTAGGAGCAGGTCGTCGTCTTCTCTGTTCAGCTCGGCATCGTCTTCCTCAAGGAGACGAAATTGGCTAGCGAGATAAATAGAATCATCGTCTCTTCCTCAAGGTAAACAAAACATGCTAAAGTTTAAAATCGTTTGTTCGTTTAAGAATTATTGTTATTTTTTCTATCAGTGTAATGATATTATTCTTTCCTCAAAATTTGAATGTATGTGAGTAAATTGATACAAAAGTCTTAGGTGCTACTATAGTGTTGTAGACTTAATAGCTGTGAAGTTTGATAGATGAAATCTTTCATGAACGTCCGAAGCTCGTTTGCTCATCGGACAGAGAAGTGATAGTGTAGATATGAATGTGTGAATGGAGCTAGGAGATTCTTTATCTGCTTCGGTTTGTGAGTGAGTATATGGATTTTGAAAAGAACTGTTAGATTGCGTCTGCAGAATCACTGACTAGCTGAATGATTCTGCGATTTTCGGAGCAGTCTAACATCGTCCTCATCCTAAAGGTTTCTGTAATTCAAAGTTCATGGTTTTATGAACCAGCCCCAAGAGTTATGTTGCCATAATTTTACAGGTGTATAAGATTAGATTATCGACATAACATATGGTTTTTAGCGGTAAGGAAGAGCGTTATGTTATGTAGATGGTTTAGGTCTCATAGTTACTTTGCTAAAAAATTATACAGTGAATATAATCTTCGAAGGACAGACAGTGAACAAATGATAACATAGAGACTCTAAGAAAAGGAACAATTATTTTTGTGGTCACTAAGTACAAATAACGCGAAAGAAAGCAATCATAGAGAGTTTATACAACGCATGATGTTTGATGATGTCGATTATTGGAGACAGCCTTTGTAGTTTAGCCATTATTGTTTTGTTCACTAAGTGATTTGTTTATGCCCTTTTGTGTTTGCAGTCTTACCACTATACCAACATTGATACTGAATTTGCGTTTTTTTCTAATTGCTTTATAACATTTTTAAGGTTTTGAAATTTCATATCAACGTTTGGGTTTGTAAACTCAAGAGATTTGATTAATATAAAATAAGGTTTTTTTATTTACATACAATATCCCTGAAAACTGAAAAGTAACTAGAATATACCAACGAGGCTAGCAATCTAGTGTGGTCTCTTGTTTTCCAATAGTTATCTGCCAAATGAATTACACACAAATAAAGTGAAATAGATTTACAGACGAGCGTTACACAGCGGCGAGTTTCAATCAAATCTCTTGCTTTCTGAGATAAGACATATACTTAAAACGAATGATTTTTCATTTATCAATTCGTTTTGTGGTTTCTTAGTGCTTTCAAGAAAGTCAGGTGTTGATTTGTTTAGTGTCAAAGTTTTAGCCATGTTGGGGTTGATTAGTTAGTACCTGAAAGATATGGAGGAGAGACTTGTTTTTTTTATATATTTCGTATGATAGAAAATGATTTGTTAAGTCACTTATTAGCTTGCTTTACAGCCTCTACAATAACTGTCAGGATATATTTCTTTTTTTCTTTAAAATACAGTGACACTCCAAAATGAAGTGAGTTTTGGTCCGTTAAATGTAGAGTAAACCCATTTTTCTTATATGGAATAATGTCTATTTTTACTCTATTTTGGAATGAAAAATAGAATGAATTTGAAGCAAATTTATAACAAACTCCATTTTGGAGTAAAATTTAAAGCGGAGTTGTATATGCTCTTAAAGATGTTATTCAACCATACATTTCTATATTCAAAAAAAAAAACCATACATTTCTATAGAGTTTGAATCTAGCTACTATCCATTATAATTCAATGGTTGATTTTTATCTCTTTTAAAATCTAACATTCTTGGTTCTTGTACTTAAAACAAAAGAGTTTAAAATCTAACGCCACCGCTTCTTGTATTTATAATAGTTTTACTAGAAAACGTTGAAATTTGCATGTTATTCGTGTTTCATAATTTTTTCACTGTGAAATGAGTCATGAAAGAAATTGAATGACTTTAATTGTAATACCCGGCCCATTCCAGGCCCAAACCCGATCCGCTAACTCTAACCCGAACCCTAACCCACTAACCCGACCCGAGACCACTTTAAAATCCTTCCCTCTCTCTCTCTTTCGACACAACCCTAAGCAAAAGGGAAAAAAAAGGAAGAAACGAAGAAGAAGAAACGGCATGAGCCGCCGAGGAGGAGAAGAGAGAGAGAGAGAGAGAGAGAGCTGTTGCGGCGGCCGGAGAAGAGGACGCCGTGGTGAGGGAGGGTGGTCGGAGGAACCGATGCAACGAGGTGGTGGCCGCGGGGATCGTACCCAAAAAGATGAAGGGTCGGATCGAGGAGGTTTCGACGTCGGAGGAGGCTGGTGAGACCGGTGGAGGCGCCGTGGTGGCCGGGGGAGATGGTACGAAGCAGGAGGGAGCCGAAACCGTGGTGATCTGGGGAGGGCAGCCGTGGTCCGAGGGTTGTAGCGTGAGGAGTGGTGCGATCGCGGCTCGTGGAGAAGTTGTGGCGGCGATCAGAGGCTTCGGAGTCGGGATGGCGACTCGGGAGGTGGCGTCGGGTGGTGTTGGTGGCTCGAACGGGGCCGGAGGAGCCCGTGGTGGCTCGGGTTTTGGGAAAACCTAGGTGGCGGCGGTAACTTGCTCCGCAAGCTGAGTGGGAACCCTAGGGTTTCGGGTGGTGTGGGGGAGAAGCAACCCGTGGGACCCACACCCGAAACCGAGTCGGAGAAAACCGAACCGAAGTGGAAACCGAACCGGGCACTGGTTCCGAGAAAACCGAAGCCGAAACCCAAACCGGAAAGAAAACTGGATCAGGTGATCAAACCGGAGGGGTGAACCAAACCAGGGAGTTAACCGGACCGGAGCAGCAAACCGGGTTAGCTAGACCGGAGGATGGAGTTGTAGTATTCTGCGAACCTTCCATGCATCAATGTTGGGAAGCCAATGCGGAAAGTTCTCGGAAGCGGTCCAGAGATGAATCGGTAGGAGCAGATGAGCCGCTCAAAGCCACGAAGCAGGCGGTTGCTTCAAGTGCGGTGAAACCGGACACATGGAGAGTGAGTGGCCGACGGGCCGAGTCTTCGGGAACCGGTGCTGGAGTAGTAGACCGAAACCCGGAAGACGCAGCTCAGGAGTCTTCCACCTCGTGTTCATCCTCTTCCGAAGGAGGAGCTGTTTGGGGTAATAGAGGAGAAGGTGTTGGCGGAGAGTCAAACCCGGGAGAGCAGAACGCCGCAGAGAATCCCGCAGAGGTTCCGGAAGTGGNAATGGAGGTTGTCAACCTTGGCAGTCATCAGACGATTAGGCCAAGGTGAGGAGTTCCCGCCTTCATTCTCATTCGTTATCTTTCTAATTTCGTTAGGCTAGGGTTAGAGTATCGGCTAGTGTCAGAGCTATATGTCTCGGCACGAATAAGTGTATGTAATACGTATTGCTATATATAAAGTCCTATACGCCTAAGTGCGATTGTTTGGAGTCGCTAAGTCGAGCCTAGGAAAGAGAGTCTTGCAAACCTAGGTCCTAAAATGAATAGGTCTAATTTGGCATTGTGTGAGAATTACGCGGAAATGACTTAGGAATAGTATGAAATGGAGAGTCTCCTCCAGTGGGTGCGGAGCCTACTGTAGGATCGTGAAACGTGTGGTGTTTTCCCCCTTGCCTTGGTGTAGGGTCCGCTGCAGCGGAGGCAGAGGGTCTCCTTGGGCAGGGCTAAATACCCTGGCGGGAGATGTCTANTTTTGGTAAGGGCAACAGACTGCGCGGGACGGTCCGTCAGTTGAGCTACATAAGCAAGAGGACTGGCGGGTTTAAAAGAAAGCCCTGGCTCCGTGTTACCCGACTTTTCTGAGTGAATGTAAGCGTAGCCCGGACGCGGATGCGGCAGGTTCGGTGAGAGACTGTTTTGGCTCTGATTGAATTCGATGATGTGTAAACTAGGATTGGTTATGGCCACGAGGGGGAAAGTTAGTACCGAGTATTGAGGCCTGTGTTTTGCTAGGCGTCTAGGAAAAGCGTTTTTTTTTTAAATAGGAGTGTCTAGGAGTCAGAGTCAGTCCAACTGTTTTGGCGAAGCCATCTGGAGCAGCCTTATTTATGGGGTGGGGTTGTGAAGGGTGGGATCAGTACCCGCAGCGTTTGTTAGGTTGCTTGCGCGGCACACTAGGTGTATTCTATGCTTTCTTTAGGGGTTGTGGTCTAGTTCTAGTCTAGCGGGGTTAG